>JBBPMM010000420.1:0-18151 GCA_038090335.1 Solioccasus polychromus
GGTAACTGAGAGGAAAAAAGGTAGCATTTTGTCAATAAACATCATTGGACAACTGTGACCGCTCACATTTGCTGTGAGGTATGCGTCAGGAAGGATATCGTGAAGACGCCGGAAGGATATTTTTCCACTTGCCTCTCCAGTGGCAATGGTGTCATCAGTAGGGGAGAGAGCGGCGGACCAAATTGTGCTTGAATATTTTAGGACATTTCCAAGCTGCCGGTGAGTAGAGCTGTCCCAAAAAGACAATGAATCACACGCAGAAATAGCAAAGAACCTTTGGTTGCGAGCTGGGAGGATATATGCGGGCCATCCGTTAGTAGGAATGGACCATTGGCTGAGCTGGGTTCCCGAGGACGCATCAAAACATTTAACTTCACCACGCGTGACAGCAAGAAGTTGACGACCATCGGTTGACCAAGCAACCGGCGACGATATATTCTTCGGGGCCCAAAACGAGAAGTCCAACAACTGCTGGCCGTTATCACTGTTGTAGATGAAGATCGACTTGGGACTATCATCAGCCGTCACCGTAGCAATGCGGTCACCATTCGGAGAGAATCGCACTGAAACAACGACACCGTCATGCTGCAGTGGCCCGACGAGCTGTTTACCTGTAGATAAGGACCATATGAATACCGACTTGTCATGTGAACCCGTAGCAAACTTGGTAGAATCTGGGGAGATATCGATGGAGAAAACAGTGTCCGAGTGGCTGTTGATATTCAAGATTGCATTGCGTGTTTGTGGATTCCACACGACCGCTCTTGCACCACCGGGAACACTTCTCAGAAGTCTGAGTCCACAAACTAACCGTTTGCAATCTGGAGACAGCGCCGCCGCATAGATCTCTGCATCACTAGGCTCAACCTGGATTACTTCCTCCGTGACCTCACGCCCGTCGTGGACTTGCCATCTTCGAAGGAATCCATCGGCGCCGCCGCTTAAGACTTGTCGACCGCCCTCAATGAATGAGATCGAATGGATTGTACGTTCATTATTTCCAGTTTCAATCACTTTTAGGTGGTTAGGTGTTAGTGATTATCTACCTTAGTAAACAAGGTACTCGCATGTTTCTGATAAAGTGTCCTGCATAACTATCCGCGTCGAGTTCAGGCAGGTTAGGGAAAGAAGTGCAATTCAGGGTATGAATATGAGCGTGGGAATTGTTTAAATGCTTACATATTATTAGTGGCATTCGTCATAATGTCCTACAAAGTAGAACCTTGAGCACTGTTTGAGTTTGCATGGCCCAGCCTTGAAGATACATCACGAAGAAAGAGTTCTATTCCGATAACCAGTCCCATATTCTATCACGCCCAAACATTACTGCCCCTTCTTTTCCTCCGCAACCCTCGCCTCCTCCCTCCGCCTTGCCTCCCGTCTCTCCCTCCCCCTCTTAATCAACGGCTTGGGCTCCAAGTCCGCAAACACCCACTTGCACGCCATTTCCACTACCCAACACCCCACGAAATCGACCACCATCACACTCGTCAACTTCACCTTGAACTACAAAAGGGTGTCGAGGATCAGCTATCGTTGATAAAAAAACCAAGACGTACCGCCGTGTCCATCTCCACGATCTGGAGCCACCGGTTCAACTCGGGCAAAAAGTCCGTCGAACCTGAAAACGCCACCGCGCTCGCACCGACGAGCCCCCAGTACAGCTTCGAGTTCTCGCGAATGCCTTCGCGGAAGGGACGACCTTGGAAGTTGATCGCAAACGTCGATACTTGTTGGGAGAGGCCAAGGAGATAGATGGCCGTATTCAACAGGCTGGGCTCGAATTTAGCGTCGAGGTCGATGGCGCCGGGTCTATCCAACAACGTGAGGGTCGTGTCTAGAGAGACGTCGGCGACTTACGGTTCGTAAAAGTGCGCCAAGTTCGTAATATAAACCAACGAGACAATGTGTAACGCAAACTGGATCAGAACAGATAGCAAAACGTAAAGGTTAAAAATGTTTCCCAGTGGTCGTTCTCGTGAAAGCTTCTCGACGGGCTGTTCAACGCAAGGCAGGTTAACAAGACGTCCGAGAAAAAGGTTATAGACGTACCTGTGCACGCGAGATGCACAAGAAGCAAACCGACATCAACATCCCGCTGATTGTTACCTGGTAATCGCCAAACTTGATGCCATCCAGATACTGTACGCTCAAACTGTATGCAGTAATGAGACAATTTAATGCCAAGATCTTGTACATCTGAATGGTCGCAACCAGCGTGCAACGCCCTTGTCTAATAATGTGGGAAACTGAAAGAAGGTCAATCCCATGTCCAGTATTGATAAAAAGAAACGCACTAGCTGCGACGTGCGAGAGCTTAGAGGTGAATGGAGCAGCGCACGACGCGTCCCCAAGTTTGATCTGAGGAACCTCTTCGTCACCTTCCATATTGGCCATTGCATCAGTGATCGATGCCAAGTCAAACTACACCACATCATTAGCGCGCGTCAAGGCTGCCGTATCAAAATCCAACCTTCTCCATCGGATTCCTCTGTCTCGCAACCTGCAAGTTGGCCGCCGCCTTTTTCTGAGCCTCGACGACATCCGGGTACATATGGGCAATGGCAGGTGGTACGGGCGGGGGTGGCTGACCGAAGCGCGCAGAAATCTTGAGCTGACTCTCGTACACCTTCTTGATTCGTTCCATCTTTTGGTGCTCGGCAATCTTTTGCAAGTCCTCGGGGGATCCATCCAAGAGGGCAACGCCAATGTGTGCTTGTTTGAGTGCACCGACATCGTTCGTACCATCGCCAGCCATCAGAGTAACATATCCCAACGTCTTCAAGCTAGTAAGGATAAACTCTTTCTGGGACGGAGAAACACGAGCGTAAACCCAGGTGTTTTGAACGAGATCGTTCCAGCTAGGCAAGCTCTGGAATTGCTTCATGGCGGCACCAGTAATGCAGATGTCATATTCCTCGAAGAGAGACTTATCGAGTGGCTGGGATGGGTCTACTGAAATGATTTTGCTCTCGTCCACAGTGCGCCAGCAAAGATCTTCAACGAATGAGACGACCAAGAATAATAAGCAAGGAACACAAGTAACGCACCGGCTTCGTGAGCAGCATTCTCCTTCAAGTCCAAAATAAGCGCATCTCTATCAACAATTTCGACATCGCGTGCTACATGTACGGCTGTCAAAGGATTGTCTCCTGTAATCATAATGCACTGCAACGCAGCTTAGCGATATGACGACCTGTGAAATCCTACGGTACATACGCGGTGAGACGAATCGGCAAGCATTTTGAGGGTTTCGACGGCATCCGCCTTCAATGGGCAATGGAAAACAAGGAATCCACAGAATACAAGGTTGCTCTCGACTTCCTCTCGGTGGAGCTTGTTAATCTACAAAACATTTTCAGGTCGTGAACCAGGACGTAAACAAATGATGTTACCTTGTCGATCGACATCGAGTCCATCTCCTTTGTACCGAGGGCAAGCACACGGCTACCGCGACGCGTATACCACTTGAACGTCTCATCATACCACTCGGGCACATGTGCCAACATACGTTTAATGGTCTCAGGAGCACCTTTAACGGCCACAAGAGCCTTTCCTGAAGGGAGAGTAGATACGGTGGACATGCGCTTGAGAGCGGAAGAGAATTGGAAGCGACGGCGGATGTATATGCGCGACGCATTTGGATTTTTGGAAGAGGCGGGAGCAACCGAATCGCCTGTATATCAGAGTCAGATTTAACGGATATAGCGTGGTTAGAAGACAAACCTTGTGAAATTTGCCACTCAAGTGCTTCAAGAGTCGTCTTTTCCATAGGGTCGCCGACAATTAGACCATCATCCAAACGAACGAGCGCGTGTGCGGCTGCAAGACAGTGCATGGTCTGCTTGCCAGCGTCCTTGACATCAATAAGCCTCAACTTGTCAAAATCGCTATTAATCGAAGTCAGCAGAGAACATCAACAAGTTTTGAAACCTCACTCGATTCCCGCAACACCCTCGAGGACGAGATTCTCGGCGGTAATAGTACCAGTTTTGTCGAAGCAACATACATCAACTCGTCCAGCAAAAGGAATGCGGAACGGTTCCGTGCAGAAGATGGCTATCGGGGACTGCTTAACACAATCCATTATATAAAAGTTTCAACGTACCAAACTTGGACAGAGCAACGAGCGAAGCATTTACCGCGAGCGAAAGCTCCATCGGCAACTCGGGTGGCACAACGCTGGTGATGATCAGGACACAGTCGAGCAGTAGCTTGGACTTTTTGAGGTCCCTCTCGATACCTATTCGGCCAAGATGTGAGATTGATTGCAAATAATAAATCAAGACGTCAGATACCTTTCACCCACACGTACCAGCTCGCGGCGATGGCGAAGATGAGTAAGAAGCCGATGAACAAGAAGGACTCTAAATTGTTTGCAGAAACCCGTTCGGTAGAAAATATCATTGTCCGGACCAGCTGGCCTTGGGCCGTGCCGAAACCAGTGCGCAACACGACGCCGAGACAACCACCATCGGGAGTTCCTGCCGAGGACTGTCCTTGACCTAAAACAGCATAAAAACCACGAGCACAAGCAAATTTAGAGATGCTCACTGGTAGGGCTGGCTTGCAACACTTTCGTACCACTGAACAAGACCTCGTTCTTATGCGCGCTATCGACGTCAACCCTGTCTGACGTGTCCAAAAGCTGAATAGACTCTTTAAGGAGAGGTGTCGATTCGCCCGACAACATGGCCTCGTTGACGATACATGTACCGTGAACGAGGAGGATGTCAGCAGGAACAACAGTTTCAGCTTGTAAGCGTGCTGCACAAATTGCTGCTTTGAATGCTAATTTCCAATCGTGAACGGAGCGCACTTACCGACCGAAACCACGTCCCCAGGAAGCAGCTCATCCGTCTGCAAAGTAGTCCACTTGGAATCACGGAGACATTGAATAGGGTACGGTGCGACCGACATGGTTCTAAATTCTGTCAATGTTTTGAGCCGCTGCATAACAAGGATAAGCTCGAATGAGGAAGTGAATAGTAGATGACATGCCTGCCAAACCACAGTACACTCGAACATTATAAGCATGAACAGAGTGAAGATACTGTAATACCAGTACTCGTCCAAGCACCACAATGCGACACAAAAGACTTGGAATACAAAGAAGGGTGCGGTAGCATGTTCACCAAAGAGTTCGGTAAACGAGGGAATAGGAATATTGAACTCGTTCTTTCCGTACAAGGATTTAAGTGCATCTATTCGCTTCGTGGCAAGTCCTGGAGGGGCGAGGAAGTCCGATAGGGGAGGGCGGCTGGTGCAAGGGTAAGGAAGGCGGGCGAACGCAATGGGTGATTTCTTTGCCACGACATATGTGTCTCGTTGGTAGTTGAAGGTATACGACATTGGCTCAGAGGGGACCCTCTTGATCAACGGCACGATTTCACCCTGACCACGATGTTGGTGAGGGACCAGACGAATGCAGTCAGCGTCTTCGATCGAGGAGGCCTTTGAATTATAAGGTCAGAACGAGCGCAAAGCACGCAAGGGAAACAACACACGGTGCGCGTGGTTATCCAAGCCTTTGCGCCAGCACTCCATCGCGTTACGAGGAAGCTGAGAGCATGACCTGCGCCAAGGGAGACGCAAAACAGAAAGGTCCACTCTTCGCTCTTTATCCAGTCGTCATACTTGACATAGTACGCGTAGGCGAGCAACGGATAGAGGGAAAGAAAAGGGAGAGTGTAGACATGCGTGTACCACGGGAGAGCGACATGCAGGCTCGCTCTCGCGATTTCGTTCGACTCTACGTGAACGGATACCCTGGCAAAAAGTGAGGCAGTGTTCATGTACGGAAAAAGGGACGTACATGTCGCGGGGTGTCGTGTCCCCGCTAAATATTAGTTGCGGTGCGTCCAACGAGCGCTCTGCTCGACTTGACGTGGAAGGTGTAGCAAGGCTGCTTAGTCATCGTCGATTCAAATTAATTGTCACGTGCGGCGACTAGGCTAATTACCCCTGTCATCCAAGGTCTAGGTCCAGTCATTCTATGATCCCCATTCGTTCTTTATATTCTGTCGGGAATACATTTCTCTCCTAGTATTTCTGTAGGCTGCATGCTGTTTATCAAAAGCGCCTCGAGTTTCGCACTCCTACCCCAGCAATCTATGCGTACAACCTCCGAGTTCATAGTCATGGTGTGCTTCGAAGGCGACATAGTGAACGATGGTGGAATCTTCCTGAGCAAGAAAGGGGTCCGGCTGCAGAAATTATGAAAACAATCAACGTTCGACACTATTGAGGGGATCACCCCAATGAAATGTCGACAGTCATGGTCCTTTGTTCAGTCATCCTTTCTCGAAAGACAATTCATAACAGAGTAAGTCCGTCAGTACGAAGCCACATTTAATAAAGAAATGGAAGAATGGCTAGTGCACCTCACCGCCGAGCAGGCTTTCAGTTGTTAAGTACGCAAAAGAAACGAGTTTTATGCCGCACTCAAAATAATTTGGTCGTTCATACTACGGCCAAAATGTCATCCTGGGGTATGTTATTTGTTGCATCAGAAATGACAAGACTCGTCTCCTCGCCGTAATGAGACTTGGTGTCCCCCTTATGATGACCACGACTTCGAAACAGGGTTCCGGTGTGGAAGATAAGCAATGAAGGCTAGTTCGATTCGTTGATATCCACGCTAGTATACTTCCATTACCATCAGAGTGGGCAGATCGCGTGGAACGAAAAGTAACGGTAGTGCATCCAAGAGTATCTGCATTTGATAACGTCGTCGATCGACCAGGAAGAAAAATGGGCTGGGTCCTTTTCTGCTGATGGGTGGTGATTTCGTACGTGTTTGGTCGTGTTTGAATCCCCCGTCAGTCTACACGTCGACTCGGCCAAAGTTTCGCGACGACCATCTTTACCATCTCCCACAATGCTCAACTTTGAGGACGTCGAGGAGCGCGACGGTGTGTACATGCAACAATTCGTTTTGTCTCACTTCCAATGTCACTGCAGGTGTTCGGCTTTCGTGGAATGTCTGGCCGTCTTCGCGCATGGAGGCCACTCGCACAGTCGTGCCCATATCTGCTCTCTACACTCCGCTTAAGCACCGCGAAGATCTTCCCCCGGTCCTCTACGAGCCAGTGACTTGCAAGCCCCCATGCCGTGCCATCCTTAATCCCTACTGGTATCTTCCTTTTTTTGCCCACCTGACCGTTCGCTGACAATACCACCTCCAGTCAAATCGACATTCGCGGAAAACTCTGGATATGCCCCTTTTGTCTCTCCCGCAACGCCTTCCCCCCTCACTACAAGGACATCTCAAACACGAACTTGCCCGCCGAGTTGCTCCCAAAGTACACCACCATCGAGTACACACTCTCCCGTCCCGTTCAGGTTCCTCCCATCTTCCTTTTCGTCATAGATACCTGTCTCGACGAAGATGATTTGAAAGCTCTTCGTGATGCTATCGTTGTCAGCCTGAGTCTCCTCCCAACCTATGCCCTTGTCGGTCTCATCACCTTTGGTACCATGGTACGTGTTACATATTTATTCCAATCGTCCCTTATATCTGTCTAGACTCAAGTCCACGAGATCGGCTATGCCGAATGCAGCAAATCTTATGTCTTCCGTGGTGGTAAGGAGTATATTCCAAAGCAAATCCAAGACATGCTCGGGCTCAGCACAACCACTCGTGCTGCCCCTCGTCCCGGTCAGCCGATGCCCCAGCAGGCCTTCGGCGCAGCTCGTTTCCTTCTTCCTGTTCAACAGTGCGAGTTCCAGTTAACCGGCATTCTTGAGACTCTTGCTCGTGACCCTTGGCCCGTTGCTAATGACCGGCGTCCTCTTCGCTGCACCGGTGTTGCTATCAGTGTTGCCGTGGGTCTATTGGAGGTTAGTATTCTTTCCATCCTATTCTCCTCGTTGCCCACAGTCTCGGTAGTCTACGTACCCCAACACTGGAGCTCGTATTATGCTCTTTGCTGGTGGCCCCGCTACGGAAGGCCCTGGTATGGTAGTGAGCAACGAGTTGAAGGAGCCGATTCGTTCACATCACGACATCGAGCGTGATAGCGTAAAACACTATAAACGTGCCGTCAAGGTATGTATGTTTTACTTTTTGGCTGCATTGTGTTACTCAATTCTGTCTACAGTTCTACGAAGGTCTCGCCAAGAGAGCATCGAACAACGGCCACGTCATCGATCTGTTCGCAGGCTGTCTCGATCAAGTTGGTCTTTTGGAAATGAAGTCGTTGCCCAACTCGACCAATGGTGTCATTGTTCTCTCTGATTCATTTGCCACCTCGATCTTCAAGCAAAGTTTCCTCCGCGTGTTCAGCAAAGACGATCAGCATCTCCTACACATGGGCTTCAACGCCACCTTTGATGTCCAGGTACACCGTCCTTCGTTTCGTTTACCGGGACCTGTGATCTCATGCACCACCACAGACCACCAAAGAACTCAGAGTATCCGGCCTCATCGGGCATGCTATATCCGCTGGCAAGAAGTCGGCTTGCGTGGGTGAGACAGAGATTGGTATCGGTCAAACGTCTGCATGGAAATTGAACTGCATCACACCCCGAACGTCTGCTGCAGTCTACTTCGAAGTCGTCACCCCCGCTGGTCAGGCTCTTCAGCCCGGTTCACGCGGTCTTATCCAATTCGTTACCCACTATCAACACTCATCTGGTCAACAACGCTTACGAGTGACGACCATCGCACGAAACTTTGCAGAGGCGGGATCGCCAAGCATTGCTGCTTCATTTGATCAAGAAGCAGCGGCTGTGCTGATGGCCAGAATAGCAGTTTTTAAAGCCGAGATCGACGATTCGCCGGATGTGTTGAGGTGGCTGGATCGCATGCTCATCCGACTGTGTCAAAAGTTTGCGGACTATAGGAAGGAAGACCCGGCGAGCTTTAGGCTGACAGATAACTTTAGCATTTACCCCCAGTTCATGTTCCACTTGAGGCGCAGTCAGTTTTTGCAGGTGTTTAACAATAGTCCGGATGAGACGGCGTTTTACAGGCAAGTGGCATTTGCCTTTTTTCTTGCTTCCTAAACTCATTTGTTGTCAGACATATCCTCAACGAAGAAGACGTTAACAACTCCTTGATCATGATTCAACCAACCCTCATGTCTTACACTTTTGACGTTCCTCCACAACCCGTTTTACTCGACAGCGTCTCGATCAAGCCCGACGTCATACTCCTACTCGACACGTTCTTCCATATCCTTATTTTCCACGGCGAGACCGTCGCACAATGGCGCAAAGCAGGGTACCAGGACCAAGAAGGTTACGATAACTTCAAGGAGCTTCTGGAAGCACCAGTCGCGGACGCGCAAGACCTGCTTACGGACCGATTCCCGATCCCACGATATATCGTGTGTGACCAAGGGGGCAGTCAGGCGCGGTTCCTCTTGTCCAAGCTGAACCCGTCGACGACGCACATGTCGGCATCGATGTACGGCTCCGCGCAGGGTGCGGCTGCTGGACAGGCGATCTTTACAGACGACGTGAGCTTGCAAGTGTTTATGGAACATTTGAAACGCCTCGTGCGTGTTTTTATTCTTTTGTCTGGGTAGAGGACTGACGACGTTGTGTAGGCTGTCGGGGCGCAGACAAATTAGGGATGGGTAGGGTGAGGTGGTTATGGTCCCTCATTTTGCCTGTGGTTTACTCTTCTTTCTTTCTTTTTTCGTTCGCGTCGATACGTTACTAGTTTATCTGTCAAACAGTGTTCCCCCTTATTACTAATGGAACTCGTAGATGATAGAAAGATCTCGCGCGAGGATGGTCTGGAGCATGGTCATCGTCCAGGATCCTCGAAGTAGCATTTGCCATGAAGAAAACAATATCCGGCTGTGATCTGTGGACACGGGCAATTCTGCATCTTTCTCTTATTATTCGTGATCATAAATGATCCTTATTTGTTGACATGTTTAATGTCATCACGCTCTCACTGCGGACGTTGTTTGTCGTGTCGCCAATGGTCATCTTTGTCTTCATCCTTGGTCTGAGGTAGAGATTTGATTTCGTTACCCTGTCTTGTAGTCTCGCATTCGGACCCAGATACATTGGCCGTCGTATTCGCTGTCAGGCCGATCACCCAACTGCCTGCCTCGCCAAACATGCGAGCAAAATCCGGAGGCGTGTCTCGGGCCGCTGACGTGCGCACAAGTCGTGAGCGAATTAACTGCTTGGAAAGCGGGCATGCTGTACCTCTTCAGTCTTTTTCGAGAAAAAAAAAGCGACGGTCTCCAATCTACTCTATCGGTGTGAATAGTCTTTTCCTCCTGAAGACTGATCATTCAGGAAGACGATTCGACGAGGAGTCTGTGGTGTTGGTTGCCGGCTTTCCGTGACTTGGTGGAAATTATTTCTGACGTCAGAGAGAGTGTTTCATAGGCCACTAAGCAGGCACTGCGTTATCCATCGACACGGAGGGGTCGTGGAGTTGGCAGAGAATGTATTCAAATTGTCTAGCCCGTACACTGATTTAGGATGGACGGTCCTGGAAAGACGCTTCGGCATGGACAGTGTCCCAAGCATGGGAGAACCTGGCACACCACAAATACTTGCACGCGTTGATTAGCACAAGCAGTAGGTCCTGTTGGCTCCGGTTGAAAGAGTCATTGATAACCAATATCGCCTTCGATGGGGGAACGAAGTATTTTCGCGATTCTACGAAAGGAAGGGACGATCAGAGAATGTTTCATTCAGAGTCGGAGACCATTTACCGCGAACGAAAGGATCAGGTGATTTTTCAAGGTTTTTCCAGCACATCTTTGTACGCGTTGATGGCTTCATCGTATTACATACTTGCTCTCATGAACAGATGGATCAGTCGGACCGAGTTGGACAACCGAGGGATACCAATTAGCTCGGGACAAAGACAACCCCAGGATATAACCCTGACCTCGTCCGCATTAGTAAGCGCCTCTTCCCATCAACACGGGAAAACGCGACCGGGATGGAACCAAGAGGCAGCTCGGCCACCCATGACGGAGAACAGCCGACGGCAACACGACAAGTTCAGCGCCGTACCACTTGAGTGCCTGAGGCGATCCTAGGAGGAACAAGGCAGCGGCGAACAGCCTGAAATGGGGCTCTATTTCTTAACAGTGATTGTTGTACCCTGAAAAACAAAAAATGGCTAGCCATATTTCTCCCCCTTCCTGTCGATTGTCGTTGCGTAGGGTGTTTTGCAATCCTTTTTTCAGGGGCGGGGACTTTGCGCGACCGCACGAATTGTATTACATGTACTACGCGACCAGTCCCGAAATCTATTAGATTGAAAGTGTATATACAACAAAATGTAGAAGATAGGCGAGTCCCAAATGCTATAGACATCCACGGCCATAGGACTTTGAAAGCATCGCATCCCGTCCGATCTGCGCAGTTAAGCAAAGTGCCGCCTAGTTAGTACCATGGTGGGGGACCACATGGGAATCCTGGGTGCTGTGGTTTTTCTTTTTTCATTTTGACTTTGCTCGTTGACCAACTGTATTAGCAGCACCATGCGTCGGCATGGACGATTGCCAGTCACCCAAACTCTCAGCTCAAACCCAAGTATAGCTTCCGTCCATTATGCCACAGTTGCAAACGCTTCCTTTCACCCCGTTTACGTGGATGCTTACGCTGCTGCCTGAATTGCAGAAACTTGTCGTCTGCCTCAAGGAGCTTGATACGATGAGGCACATCTCATGTAGACGGCACCCCATTCGAAGCGTTTCAGCGTCTCGTTCACGATTCAAAAAGTGGTATGTTTCCCTTTCCCTCTTCTTGCCCGATTTTCACTCTCCAGCGTTGCATCGTTACTTCGAAGCTACTACTTACAATTGGGGGGAACGTGACCGTATATACACCCCCTCGGCAATCGATTACAATCGGTTTTACTTCCTTCTGATTACCCCTCCCGCAAATTACACTCGGCCCTGCCGTTCACGTTAGCATCTCATCTTCAATCGTTCGCCATCCGCTATACCTCCCTTCTGTAAGTCCGAAGATATACTTGGTCGAGTGGGATCGGCAGGAGATTGACGGTCGTTCGCAAGTGCCCAATCATATCAGATCTGACCCATAACCACGTTCTCTCGTTAGCAAGCGCCGGTAATGTCGACGGAGCATGGAAGGCGAGTGCAAGGATAGAAATGAGGGCGAATTAGCCAAAAAAAAAAAGGGATGATATGGTAAGGTGAGAACGATAGATGAGCCAAAAACAACTCTACTTCGTGAATCAAGATAGGCGGAGAAATTGGAAGACGGAAAGCGGCCTGGCGGAAAACGAATGGAGACTGCATCTTAGTCGAATTTAATGCAAACAAGTTTATATACATGGGATGAAAGGCGATGTAATGTATGGAGAAGTAGGGCACGACGGTAGAGCGACGCAGAAAATTGAATAGACACACGGTGTGGCGCCGAGGGTCGAATTGGTAGCCAGACGCAAAGCCATCTTACACTAGATTAGCTTCAAATCATTAGGCCGCTCGCGTGCCCAGTTTCCGTGCTGATTAGGACAAGGGGAGCATTCCGCTGATTCCGCTCAAAACCGCAGTTGACCAATATGTCTCTGACGGGTTGCATCATTTTTACGTAGTTCTGCGAGGCAATGAAACGATCAGAGAATGTCTCGGCCGGGTCAATGAATGTTTACCGCGAACACGAAGATCGGGTGAGTCTTCAATGCTTTCGTAACCAGAGGGTGATTTCGGATCAAGCTCGATAGCCTGAGTGAAGTCCAACGGTGAGATTCATGCAATACTGCATGACAGAAATCATCCCTTGTCCGCGTCGGCGAGGGCCAGTCTGTGGTATTGGTTGCCAGCTTTCCGTAACTCGGTTGAAATCATTCCCGACGTCAGAGATAGTGCATCACAGGCCGCCAAGCGGACACTGCGTCATCCATCGACATGGAGGGATCGTGGAGTTGGCATACGAATGATTACGATGCTGCAAAACTCTACAGGTCGACGAACGCGATGCAAAACGGGTACGAATCACGCACGTGAGATGGCATAAAACGAAGGGGACAGAGAATAGGCGGCAAATTAAATGCTATCGTGCGTACCAATGGTACGAGCTGGCCCAACGTCGCACTCCTGAGGGGCTGGGTGGTGATGATATGGTTCGAAGTGACACGCTTATATTCTCGGTTGGACAGAAGGGCGAGTCCAAAGGGTCGTTGGAGACGCGCAAAGAGACCTAGTACGTTCGTTTTCTCGTTCGAGATAAGATTATACAGAGGGGTGTGAAAAGAGCACCAAACCTGATGTCGAAGGTGCGTCGATTCATCGCCGTGACCTGAATTTCATGGAGCTGCAAGGATGGACCGGCAGCGTCGACTATGAAATCTTCGTCAGGAGGGCAGGATTAGCGAAACCCCGCGACCACGAGTGTGCGGGAAATAGGTTTAGAAATATGGATAAGTCATCTGTCTACTTGATCTCGACATTCCCAAGTCCACCGATTGCGGCGCGATGATGCGCCGAGACGTGCCTTACCCAAGTCCGGTTGACAGACTTCGTGGTGGAAACATAATCATATAGCACGACCGCTTGACTCGGACGACGTCCGTAGGTCTGCCACCAATCCCCGACCTCGTCCGCATTAGCAAGTGCCACATCCCAACAACACGGGAAAAGGAGAACCAGAGGTCCCAAGAGGCAGTTCAACCATCCATGAAGGAGAATGGACGACGGCAAGTCCGGTTGACAAACTGCCGTACTACTAGAGCGCGCCATGGGCCAGGCGGAGCGTCAGAGAAGTGCGGGCGACGAGAAACAGGGCAGTGGCGAACGACCTGAAACGAACTCTATTTCTTAACAATGATTCTTGGTAACCCCTGAAAAATAAAAAGTGGCTAGCCATACCTCTCCCCCTTCCCGTCGATTGTCATTGCGTTAGAGTGTTTCGTAACTCTTAGAGTCTTTTTTTCGGGAGCCGGGTTTGCGCAGCCGCGCTGCTATGATTTGTATTACATTTGCTATACTGACTAATCCCGAAATGTATTAGGTGAGGGTGTACAACAGAATGTAGGGATAGGCAAGTCTCGAATAGCATAGATATCCACGGCCATAAGACTTTGAAAGCACCGCATCCCGTCTGATCTGCGCAGTTAAGCAAAGTGCCGCCTAGTTAGTACCATGGTGGGGGACCACATGGGAATCCTGGGTGCTGTGGTTTTTCATATTTCATTTTGATCTTACTCCTTGACCGGCTGTCCACACCTATCTTAGCAGCATCATGTATAATCTCAGCCCGAATTAATCTGGACCCTAGTATGGCATCCGTCCATTGCGCCGCAACTGCGAACGCTTCCTTTCCCCTCCGTGTGCGCGGACGCTTACGCTGCTTGAATTGCAGGAACTCCTTGCAATCTGCCCCAAGGAACTCGTGGCATACAGTGGGGCCACGTTTTATCTGGATGGAACACCATTCGAAGCGTTTCCACGTCTCGTTCACGGTTCAAAAATTGGTGTTCCTTTTTCTCTCTTCCTGCCCGTCTCTCACTCACCAGCGCTGCATCATTCTTTTGGAGCCACTGCTTATAATCTGTTTCGTCGGGGAGGAACGTGATCGTATATACACCACCTCGATAATCTACTACAATCGGTTTTTACTTCCGTCACCCTTCCTGCGAGTTACACTCGGTCCTGCCGTTCATGTTAGCGTCTCATCCTCAATTGTTCGTTATTCTCCCTTCTTTGAGCCTGAAGACATACTCGGTCGAGCGGAATCGACAAGAGGTTGACAGTCCTTTGAAAGGTATGCCCTCAACGCCCGAGTTATACGTACCCTCCTAATCTTATCAAATCCGACGCATAACCTCGTTCTCCCGTCGGTGAGCGCTGGCAACGCTGGGTAGTCATGGAAGCCGAGTGCAAAAATAAAAATGAAGGCGGATTAGCCGAGAAGAGGTGATATGGTAGGTGAGAACGATAGATGAGCGAAGAACGGCTTTACTTCGTTGATCGAGATTGGCAGAAATGTTGGCAGACGGAAAGTGGCTTGACGGAAAACGAGCTGGCGACTGCGTCTCGGATTTAATGCAGATACGAGGTATACAGACAAGTTTATATGCATGACATGAAAGGCGATGTAATGTATGGAAAAGTGGGGCACGACGGTAGAGCGATGCAGAAAAATGAATAAGGCCAAAAAGTGTACATAGTGTGGCGCCGAGGGTCGAATCGGTAGCCGGACGCAAAGCCATCTTACACTAGCTTAGCTTCAAACCATCAGGCCGCTCGCGTGCCCAGTTTCCGTGCCGATTAGGACAAGCGGAACATCCCGCTGATTCCGCTCAAAAGAGTTGCAGTTGGCCGATATGTCTCTGACGGGGTCGCATCATTTTTACGTGGTTCTGCGAGGCAATGAAGCGATCAGAGAATGCCTCGGCCGGGTCGATGAGTATTTACCGCGGACATGAAGATCAAGCGAGTCTTCAATGATTTCGTAACCGGAGGATGGTTTCGGATCAAGCTCGATAGCCTGAATGAAGTCCAATGGTGAGATTCATGCAATGCTGCATGACGGAAAACATACCTTGTCTGCGTCGGCAGGGGCATCGTCCCACAATTTCATGACAGTCCTTATTTTGCTGCGCTTGAGAAGGATTTCACGATTCGCTGGATCAAATATTAATGCATCCGAGTAGTACTTGATAGCGGAATCGTGATCCTTGGAGTCAACCGCAGCATCACCGAGCTTTTCCAGCTTTGATACGCAGCGGCTCGTAAGATCTAGAATAGATGTTTGATTTGGGCTTTCGTAGCACGTAATACAACTCACCGGCGAGCCTGCTCGTTATGAATGGATTCGATCCTGCAGTATTTGCAATTTCGCGCAGAGGGTGTACCACGTCGGCTATACGGTCTTCAGCATACAATATTTCACATTCATATATTTTCTCGTGTGCACGAATGACGTCGTTAGCGATGGCAACCTTGGTGCGTAGCTGTTGGATAGTTTCATCGCGACATGCGATCTCCTTATCTAATAATCGTGGTCGTCAGTGCCAAGACGGACGGATCGGTAGTGATAAACGTACTTGAGGCCTTGATTGCATCGTCTAGTTCATCTTGCTTCTGAATGAACGCGCGTTCAGAGTCTGCGAGTTGGCGACGGAGTTGATGAATAATTTTTTCGGGGTCTTCCATTGGATGTGACTACGGAACGCAAGCGACTGGCGCATGGACGTACCTGGGAATTTTTTCTGCACATCATCCGACGAAGTCGCCTTCCCAGGATCAACTTTTGTGGAATGGTACTTGAAGTTGACGGGCCAATCGAAATCGGTTAGGGAGCGGGTCTGCGATGAAAGAATGCTCACGTTGTTGCAATATAGAGAAGGAAGGATGTTGCGGAGGCTCCGAACGGAGATCTTGTTGCCCCCAGCAGTCAAAAGGTCAAATGTTTCGGAGATGGCCATGCATCTGATGTCATTTGAATAGGTGAGAACCGAGCCGATTTCCTCGCGCGTTGCGGTGTCCCAGAATGAGACCGTCGAGTTTGCGGAAGCTGCAATAAATGTGCCGTTGCTAGCCAAGGAGATATAAACAGGATCATTTGAGCTGTGAATGGGCCATTGAGATAATATTGTTCCAGTGGACGTGTCGACGCAGTTAATTTTTCCATCGTAAGACAAGGCAAAGATTTGGTTGCTACCACTAGTCCAAGCGAGGGCACAGTTGTTGCACCATGAGTTGACTTGAATCGGGACATCGGCAAGGATGCGACCATCCTGACTGGCATAAATCCGGACAGACTCCTGGCTCCATGTCGCAGTGGCGAGGAGACGCTGATCGGGTGAAAATTTGGCCCCGACCACACACCAGTTATGTTTCAAAGGTCCTAGCAGTCGCTGTCCATTTGAAAGTGCCCAGATGCAGACAGTCTTGTCATCTGATCCGGATGCAATTTTCGTTCCATCTGCGGAGATGTCGACGCGCACCCGGTCGCCGTGCTCTTTCCACTCTCTCACCTTTTCATGGCTACCTGCATTCCACACGGCTACCCGACCATCGCCTGTCCCGCTCACAATCCATTTTCCGTCTCGCGACACAGCGATGCTGAGAACCCAATTTCCTGCATCCATTGGGGTGCCCACTTCTTGCCCATCCTCCACCCGCCAATGGCGAATCTTTCCTCCAATACCACCCCCTACAATGTGCTTTCCGTCTGGGAAGAACGTGACCGCATAGACGTCACTTCGGCTATCGATTTCAATTGGTTTTGTTTCCTTCCGCTCAGCTGTGTCGCGGATTGCGCTTGGCTCTGTCGCCAAGTCAGTATCCTATTTTCATTCGTCCACCGACGCGCTTACCATTTCTCCACAGGTTTTTTAACAAAAACATCCTCGGTCAAAAAATGAAGAAGGGCAATATGTTGATCCCTCGCTCTGGATTGTACGTGTTACGTTACCGTGGAAAGGCAGGGTCCTCTTACATACATCCTGTCAATTCAAAATATGAACATACACATTATCTCATCGTAATACCAGTCTGGCCAGTCTCACGGTTTGTTTATGTAAGTGGTTTCTCCTGGTGCCACTTTGATACTACAGTCGACTCCCTTATAACCCATACCTTTCGGGATCCAGCAAAAGGTATGGGTTACGAGAGAGTATGGGTTTTGAAAAATGTCGTAATACAAGGAAAATATTTGGTTTTTTGCACATATCTAAGGTATTCTAGTAAAATAGCTAGTAATCTTTGTATCTTTCATGCTCTGGAGACCCATCACATGGGTCTCATGCCCAAACCTACCCAACATCCCCTCGAACTGGCGAGCAAACTGACCATCAACCATTTTCGTGTAATCGTGCAAGACATGGACTGCACACAGGGCCTCACTCCATGTTGGCATCACCTCAGTGGGCTCATTCATGTTGTTGGAGCTAGCACTGTTAGTAGGTGATTCAAGCTCCTGAAGACTTTTTGCCTCCATAACTGCATTACAGATGTCCTGGTCCATTGCATCAAAGAGGTTATGGGTTTCCAAAGTGGGATTGAGGAGTTCTGTGATGGTCATTCGGTTTGAGCACTGAAGAACCCCCAATGACTTGAGATTGTCTAGACCACTTTCGACATCCTTTTCAACTTCGAAGAGAAGGTCAACAGATGCCATGAGGTTGGAAGTAGCATGTATAAGAGATGAAATGGGAATTTGGGGCCTAGGAGGAGCTTGAGCTGCCAAC
>JBBPMM010000421.1:0-24529 GCA_038090335.1 Solioccasus polychromus
TACAATGTGCTCGTATGACGAAGACAAATGACGGAGGAATGTAAACGTAGTGCGCCATGTGCAGTCCGGTAGTCCGGTCGGCCCGGTGTCGTGGCTGCGCGCGTGATTGCTAATTCCAACAAGAAGTTTGCCAGAGACGAACTTTTAGTTAGATTCTATGCTAAAAGAAACACGTCCTGTAGTGGGTCTCACCTTTCGCCTTCCGCAAGAAATCCTTGCTGCGATTTTCATGCAGTCTCCTTCATTATGATGACAGTCACGTGCACGTGACTGACCAGGCCCGACTCGGATGGCTCCGCGTCACTGACGACAATTACCCCAATCTTTGGAGTTATATCTCTGTGTCTTCGCTGGATGAATGCAGCATGGCTAGGTCAGAGCAAGCACCGTTTAGCATATGTGTCGAATCCCGGCACCGATATTACGAGTTACCTCTCACACGGCAGCCATGAAATATTTCGAACGCATTCAAGATTTGTGTCTTCCTGTCACCCAAACAAAATTACCAAGAAAGTTTTTCCGGCCATCCTTTACGTGCGCCTCGCTTGAAAGACTTGATGCATCACCACGGTCATCCCTGCAACCTCACCTGTGAATTACGCCAACCCTCCTCCGTTTACCGGAACCCAGCACCCTTGCAACACCAATCCATCACTTATACTTTGTGGTTTGACGTCTTGAACGCGCTAAAAAGATGCAAGGGTGTTTCTTGCTGCGATCCACGACATGCAAGACTTGGAATGTCTACGTCTTTGGAGGCTATTTCGTCCACGCCCCAGAGTCGTTTCCGATTCCCTAAACCTGGATTTACCCCATTTTTTCCACCTTTATATTAAAGCATCTCTCTCTACTGCTGTCCCACATCAATATCCCTCTGGAAGCAAAGACCTGGCTCGAATACAATAGCGAACGCGAACAGAACGCTTCTATCAATCACACTAACCTGATCCCTACCGTTTCACAAAGACTCAACTTGTTGGAAGCTTGGTTATCATCTGATATTCACATCCTGGTCATCCGAGGACACACATAGGAATCGAGGATCGATCTAGCTTTCAGTACTTCAGAATGCGATTGGGACGTGGACACTTATAGAAACAGCTTGAGTTGGGGTTACAACATTCCCTTCAAGATCGTTTCCTTGTCGATAAATTCAGACGTCCCACTGTCCACCGATGGCAACTTTTGCCGTGATTTCCCATTGAGCCACGTTCGGAGTCTTCGTCTTCCACCCCCCATCCTTGCCAAACTTTTGGAGGGATGTGTTGGATCATCTTCTAGATTACGATATCTCAAGGTGACATGCCAGATGTTGCTTACGTTCTGGAAGCCCAGGATGGGCATGATATCGATGATCAATGCCCGCATGAGTACCTGCGCTAGAGGAGTTGTACTCCATGACATTAAGTTTTCAAGGAGAATCGCGCTCAGCGTACTCTTTCACGACTCGTAACTTGGAGCTCGACTAACCATCACGCAATGTTAGTTGAAAAGCGATTTCTTCGCAAAGTTGGACAAGGTTCGTTCATGGGAAGTGGCACATTCTAAAGATTCATGCAGATTCTGTGACAAATTGGAGAGTCGTCAGGCTTGCTATGCGCCTTGTTATCGAACCAGCTGAAGCAGTCATGATTACTCTACCCTGTTCAGTGAGTATAGCTCAATGTCATAGGCTTGTCGAGCCACTTTTTCCTATTTGTATCGCCTTTCGTCTCTAGACCTCAGATACAAATCTATCGTGCTTCTCGTCTCGACATCTAATCAATCCCTGTTTATGTCCGTTGCAAGTTTTTCGCTCCCATCAAGTTCTGCATTAGCCCTCCTTTGGGTCATTCCTGTACCTCATATCTCGCTTTCTAGCTAGTCTCCTTCCCATTGGAACAAGCACGGGCCCTCTGCGTCTCGTCGACGCGGCGGAACGCGCCCCTTCGGCATAACTAACCAATCTTCATGGACCCTGTCGTGCCGAAAATAGCTAGAGCCTTGCTTGAAACTCATGGCCAGTCTCGGTATTTCAGCACGTTCTCCGAACCAAAATACTCTTATTACAACCTTGGCAGGGGTCAAGGTATGTGACGGGCGACCCTCCGATGTGCCCCAACTCACCGCATACCACCCACAATCAAACACCGGCGCCGCTGACTCCATATAGGTTCTTCGCGACACAACGTGGATATCTTGTCGGTGGTAGTGATCCAGGAGTCAATTAATCAGGTTATGACGGGGGTAGACGGAGGGGCCATCAATTCATTCGGGTCCTGCACGTAATCGAAATGTATTCGTCGTGTTACGCCCTTGTGTATATCAGCCATTCACGGTTTTCGGATACTACAAAGCATGTATCGATGGGGGAAGAGAGCTGTATTTTAGGATCCTCTTACGTCCGTGCCCCGATCTATCTTGAACTTAAAGCCTTGAAAAAGTGGTTGGGTAGCACGGCAGAATACAACACACGAAGCACGCTCGTTCGCCGATACAATGTCAATCCGAATTCCAAGAAGGTCCCTTACGAAAGGCCGCCAGAGGGGGGCCACTTACCATTGCGTCAGTCGTACAGCTCGGTCACAAGCATTTTCCTGTCAAAAGACATCCATTCACGCACATGCGATGCCCCGACGATATATATATCGCACAACTAATACATGCGTGAAGTCGACCCCTCACTCCACTTTTCGCCGCGAAAACTATCCAGTAGTACATGTCAGACCTGACCCGAGTCGCAAACAGAAATACAAGAACACACGCACCAACGTCACTACAGTCCCATCGTCGAGCGTTTCCTTGTGTGGTATGAGCTCGTACCCAAATACCTTGGGTAACAAGACGCGCCATCCCGCCCAATACACCACCCCGACCAACAACACGCCAATGCCTACGAGACAGTACCTGTCGTTGTGCGTTCAGTGATGTCATCGAGAAGAACGAGGATCGCGACGCACAGATAGTACGGCAAGGGAGGCGTATCCCCTACACCATTCGCCGGAGGGAAGAATGGTGCGATCATGACTGTCGGATATGGTCAGCGTTGTCACGGAAAACAGAAAACGATCCTCACGGAACACTGCCGCAGCGAGGTAAAACACGGCAAGAGGTAGCCAGACTGCGGTGACACATGTCAACTATCGTCTCTCAGGAGACGGGTCACTTACCCTTGAATGGTCTGTGGATATCCGGCCTCTTCCAACGCATCCAAAAGAGACCCTATGAGGAGATTCATGTGTAGAAGAGAACGCAAAAGCGACGACGCACGATAACGATGAAAAAGTTGATAATCTGACCCGGGTATCCTTCAACATCCAATATAAATGGGTATACGACCTGAGTAGGTGGCCCTAGAATCACAATTATCTATGCTCGTCATGGGGTCAATATGCATCTCGCCAGTAATCAAGAATGTACATGCCGATGGGATCAAGTGGATGATGAGCCCAGGTAGAGGTGACTTTCCCGTGGGCCAATTCGACGCCCAAAATTTGTTGCCAAATGGGAGAGGTACACCCTCCTTGGCAAGCTCTGTAGGGAGGGATTTGGTTTCAGCAGCGACCCACGAAGACACGTGTAATTACCCTGGTTAACGCGGGATGCGGCAAACGTCTTTTTACATCGTGAGGCTATCAACGAGAATGGCTAAAAACTGTGGCACATACTATCGTGATGACGTTCTGAGGCACTCATTATCACAAGATACGCAAAAGCAAACAAGCGACTCACTCCTAGCGCACTGCATCACCATTGCCAACAGCAAATTCAGCACACGCTTCCATACCTAGGCACGTGAAACTTACCTGAGAGCGACAAATGCGCTCAACGCACGCTCTGCCTCGGTTCCAAACACATTTTTGAAGAATAACGCAGCCACGGTCACGCCCGTATTCTCGATCTCGACCTATCACCGAGCGCGTCGCCTCAGTCTCGCATAGGGAGTAAACGACCGACGGACCTTGGTCGCCGCGCTGAAATACGCAATGTTGGCGAGGAGATAGAGCGCAGCACAAATACCCAATCCTAACGGCCCGGCAATCTTGAGTGTTCGCACTGGATTGCGGACGTTGTTAAGCACATAGTTGACGTTGGACCACCCGGCGTAGGCGTTGAGTACTTTGAAGGTAGCTGTTGCGTACTGACCACCGTCAACAATCCTGATCAGCACGGATGATAAGGTGAAACGCGCACATCGCCACTACTGTGCGAGCTACCCGCAAACGCGTTGACAAAGTTGACATGTGGATTCGTGATGTGTGTTTTCCCGGACAACACGACCCAACCTGTGACCACGATAAAGATGAGGATAATGATTTTGAAGATAGTCAGTAACTGTGGAGTCCGGCGTCACAATGCGTAGAGATATGGGTTGACGTATGCGCACGTTCATGATATGCACTCCGGTGCGTGGCGTAAGACCATGCAAAACCGTGACGAAAAAGATGACTGTGGGCAGTGTTTGATCACCAATCGCGTTCGATGATGGTGCACGCACCTCCGAGAGCAATACCACGCTCCGACCAATTGGTTGCAATCTCTCCCGCGGAAATGATGATACTATGAACGACATTAAGCCACACGACAGACACGGCTCGAACCAACCCATACTTGCTCGCAAAGACCTAGCATGAGGGCGTCAATATCTGCACAGCATACCCACAGCATCGATGAGTGACTCACGATACACCCGCTCGCTGTGAACCCTAGCAATATCGCATTTGACGCAAACACCACGGTTGCCAGGTATTTTGGTTTTTGATAAATCGCCTCCAAATACACTTTTTCGCCACCACTTCGTGGATACATAGTCCCAAATTCGAGCCAAATGAATAGCCCGCAAAATGAGAGGACAAAGCCGAGCACCCATAGCATGAGAGAGGCCCCGACGGAGCCGACGCCGCTCAGGATCGATGACGGGGTCGAGAAGATGCCGGTGCCGATGATGCGCCCGACGATGAGAAGCGTGCACGAGGTGACGCCGAGATGTCGACCAAGGCCTCCCGCCGTGTCTGTGGCCGGATTGAGTCAAGGTAGAAGGAAGAGAGACGCGACGCACCTTCTTCGAAAGAGAGCCCACCGGGGCCTACGTCCACTGCTGACTTGACGTCCGCATGTTGATCCTGTACATCCTTTTTGTCGCCGTCCAGACTATCCTCGTCGCTGTCCTTCTTGCGAAAGCGCGCCCAAAGACTGCTAGACATGATGAGGAAGGATGCAAACGGTACTCGGTTATATCATAATAGCGACGGGTTTAAATAGGTCGATAAGGCAAACACGGAGATGATGCGAAGTGGGATGATAATGGCGTGTCCGCATCATCCATCTGCAAGAGCCGCGTTTGGAGGCCGGATCTCGGGCAACCATCCAAGTTTTGACAGGATGAGGCTCAACTGCCACTACCGACATCAATGGCGCAATTCCGGGCCACTCGTCCGCGCGGTTCGCCAATAAAAACATTTGTAGGCACACGGGTGGTTGACCGCATCCATAGAGCTGATGGTCATGAGATAAAACAAAAAGCCCTATGTCACTAAATCCAAACCCCTCCCATCTGCCCATTCACCAAATAGTAAACTGATACTCTCTCCATTGTGTGTTCTGCGTATGCTCTCGGAAATCGTAGAGGTAATGTCTATCGTGATGAGTTTCGAACACTGCGCCTTGTGTTCCCGTTGAGGTATCGTGTTGGTAACCTGTCCTCGTTTCAGTATAGTGAAAGCACGGAATAGGGGCGTACGCACCACTATGTATTCTACTGGCAAGTTTTGTAGGCTTGCCATATCCGCTTCCGCGAATAGGCCTGGGACAGCTTATAAGTACATCACACGTCAACGGTAAGTGCTCACCATGAGATATAAGTGCGTGAATCGTCTTCGCTCCCTTATCTTTCAGCGTCCGCACTGCCAGCTGCAGCGTATGCCCGGTATCAATCATGTCGTCCACCAAAATAGTAACCTATCGTTATGACAGATAAGCTTACCCGGCCCCAAACGGCAAAAAAACCTGCACACACTTTATCTCGTACGTCGCCCACCAGCAACTCCATTCGCTCAGGCGCATCCTCGGCTTTACCATCGCGCTTTTTATGAATTAATGCAAACTCTACGCCAAGCTTGTCTGCTATCGCCGTGACCCTAACAAGCAATCAGTCACGCCCCAAAGCACGCTCATGATCGTCGCACACCTTTTCGCACCGCCAGCATCGGGACTGACGATGATGCTGTCCTCCCACCCCTCTATCCGCGTCTTGATGTATGACATCATCAAAGGCTCCGAGAAGAGATTGTCCACGGGTATGTCGAAGAAGCCCTGAATCTGGCTCGCATGCAAATCCATGGTTATCACGTGGTCGCATCCCGCGACGGCGAGCATATTCGCAACAAGCTTGGCGGTAATCGGCGCGCGGGACTTGTCCTTCTTGTCCATACGCGCATAGGGGAAACAGGGGATAACGGCGGTGATGCGTCGGGCAGAGGCGGTCTTGCAGGCGGATATGAGGACGAGGAGTTCCATCAAGTTGTCGTTGACGTCGCGGCAGCCCGACTGGATGATGAACACATCTTCCTCACGGATCGACTCTGCAATTTTAACATTGATCTCGCCATTTGAGAACTTCTGGGGCATGCATGGAGTGAGGGAGACTCCAAGCCTGTAACGACGTGTGTGGTTAGCAGTCCGTGGACTGCGGCAACGCGCTGCTCACCGCTCGGCCACGGACTGGGCGAGCTCCGGATGGCTGTTGCCTGCGCGGTCGCGTCAGCCGCAGCACGAGCGAGCAAAGACAAGACTCGCCCGCAAGTAGTCTAATCGAGTTTCCGTGATACATGCAGAACGTGAAAACTTCTACCGCAACAATGCCAAATATCATCTACACCGCCACCCTAATGCTCACGTTCTCCACCACATACTCCGTGTCTGCATATCCGAGTACGTGTGCGATCCGCGCACTGTGTCGCGCGTCAACAACGAAAATGTCGGGCGCAAGCCACGCACCTTTTCAGGCCCTTGACCCGTGAAATCTGCACCGAATTATAGTTGGCCAGTCCCCGACCAACCTCTTTCACCTCCCACCCGTCGCTCTCCTCTACCTTTGCCTCGAAATCATCGTCCATGATCGTCTGCGCGTCCGATTCCAGATCGTCCACTAGCGACGATGACGAGCTCGTTCGCGAGAGTGGCGCCATCGGCTTCTCTCCTTCCGCATCGACCCGGACGAGGATCCGTACGGCCTGCCCCGACGCAAAGGATCCGTGCACGCCGAGCACGCCAACCGGGAGCAGCCGCCCACCCGACTCTCTCCGCGACAGCACCGCGTACGCACCGCTGTCGACGATCACGCCCCCCGCCGGGTACAGCGTATGGCTCGTCCACGCCTTCAAGTCCCGCACAGGCACCGCAGCGGGCATGAATACCGTGTGTGCTGGCCGTCGCAGATTTAGCATCGCATCCATGCTGTCTGTCTGCAGTTTCGGGATCGGGCCTGCCGTGCCCGACTGAACCCGGAGTTGCGTGTAATAGTCGATAATGTCCACGATCACGGACGGCTGTTTGCTGGACGTGATGATCGTCGTGACACCGGCCCCCATCGCAATTTCCGCCGCAATCAACTTCGTTTCCATACCGCCCGTACCTAGACTAGATCCCAACGTAGACGTACTGACTGCCCCATGAATCAATACCAGCCGCATGAGAAAGCAATGAAAACGACCTTGAGTTCGGATGTCTGCGACAGATTTCACGACGTCAATCTTTTTTGCAGCCGGGTCCTTGCGCGGGTTTGCCGTGTACAGCCCATCGACATCCGTCAGGAGAAAGAGGAAGTCGGCATGGATCATGGACGATGTGATCGCAGACAAAGTGTCGTTGTCACCAAATTTTATTTCCTGCTCGCCTTAGTCGCTGCACCAAATGACACGAACTACGCACGCACGCTAACGGAGATTGTATCGTTTTCGTTCACGATCGGTACCACGCCCATGCTCAGCAACTCGCGAATGGTGTTTACCGCATTCAAGTACCGCGTCCGCTGCGACAGAAAGCGCGCTTCAGTAACCTCATCATAGTTACAATGGTACACACGTCCGAAATGTCCCCCCGCGTAAGCAAAATCTGGGCCGTCCGCTGGTCAAACTGGCCAAACAGGTTGTCCCAGAGCGCAATCAGCCGCCCTTGGCCTATAGCTGAGAGTGCCTTTGTGCTAGCCAGGTGAGTGATACGAACCTAGATGTACATGCGAGAAGCCGCAGACCTGTTTTTTGGAAAGGCTCTTGGGGCGTTGGGGAATCGCCATCGTGCGCAAGCCAACTCCAATTGCGCCGGAGCTTACTAGGACGATCTTGTGGCCGAGATTACGCAGGCGTATGACGGTCTCGACGACAGACGACAAGATCGATAGGAGAGGCTGGTGTGTCTCTTCATGGACGATGGATGATGTTCCTGCAACAAATTGTAGCTAGAAAAGAGAAAGAGACCAGACAACTGAATCACCAAGTTTGATGACGATCGTGCTCGACACTGTCCGTGGCTTCGATGACCGCATGATCACTCCTTCGTCCACGCTGGATTGTAGTGCTGATTTACTGCGTTGTGGGGTATCGGCCATCGAACAGACGTAGGCAGACCAGAGATTAACGAAGGGTAATCAGATAGCAATAACATAATCCATCAAACCAAACACAGCCTAGTTTGAAGGTGCCCGTGCAGCCTCCTTCTCTCCTCTCAAAATCCGTTCCACATTCGCTCCAATCCGACGACGATCTTCGAGCGTGTAATCGGGTCCGGGTGCCGAGTATCCGAGCTCTGAAGATATCATGGGTTAGGTCGATAATGCCTATGAAGCTCGTGTGCTTACTGAGGCTGGGATACTGTAGAGGAACCTCATCGGACATGACGGGAAGGGTAGAGAGATCGAGTGGATATGACGGTCCGATCCACGCATTGCGGATATCATGATCCCTAGTTTATCGCATCGGATTAGCAAGACGTACCAATGAAGAAAAGGGTACCGGCACACTTTCTCTAAAGAGGCCCAGAAATCATTGACAATGTAAGTATTTCAACCAACATACGTCAAAAAACGGACCTGTTCGCGTGTCAAAGGGTGGACAAGGATGCTTGGACAGCATATCAGTAAATCTGTACGAGTCAAAACATGTACGCTCACCTAAGACTACCCCGGTGCTGGCACAAGTACGAGAAGACTGATGAAAATGACGTCGATGGCACCCATATTTCATAGGAACCTACACAAATTATTTAGTCGAAAGTTTCTGGAGCTTGCACGGGCGACTGACCAACGGGATGTGGACCCATCGGACCAGTGTTGACACGGAAAAGAGGAACTGCAACAAAGGCACCGTCGCGGCGGAGACGCAGGACAGCGTCGCGCAGCTCTAAAGCAGCATGATGTTCTTCTGCGTTATTCTGGTGAAAGTAGATGTCTACACGATTGGCGCCGGCGGCGTGTACGACACACAGGATTTAACTCACGGAAATGCCATTCCCTATAGAGCGGTGATTCGGTGAGAAGTTTAATGATGGTTGGAGACCTACTTGATCTCTGCACTGATGACTTGCTCGAGGTCGGTCGGGGGAGACATGACGGTCGCTGATAAGGAAAGAAGTATGGGGAGGATATATGACTAAGGCATCGACATCACAAGACCTTCTGACACTCATCACAAAACTATGGTTCCGCCAACCTCCCAAGTCATCAAAATGCTCTGGTCATCAAATGAATGTGGCCATTGGGTCTCACTCGACAATTTCACATGTTTCCTTGAAGAGGTGTCACAAGTGACGCGGACGTATACCGTATGGGCCTTACCCGGATCTTCTCGGTTCTCGTTTAGCCATACAGTCTGGTTCAGACAAGCCTGGTCTAGCTTCGAGTGTGTAACATTGCATATGAATTTATCTTCACTTTCCAAATTCTTGTTCGAACCCGTTCATTTTATTAGTTGATGTTCCTCATTGATCTGTTCGCCATTTACTAGTGACAACATCACATCTATAGCCGCCAACCTCCGCATACTGATCAAGCGAACTCTACTCTGATTCTCTGATCAGTCTCCTGCCTTTCTCCCACCTCCGGTGTACGATCTCGACCTTGCCGTCATTTTAAATAAGCACAAAAACTATATGCCCTAGAAGTTACACCACCACTCTGTTTTTCACGGCAACCTCCTTACACCTTGTACTCCTGCATACGCATTTCCGGCATGCCTTATTTAGGGGTTGCAGGCCGCGGTCGAGGGGCAGTCGTGCCTGGGCCCGGTTTGATCATCGTGGTGTTGTTGACTGCTGCTCGCGACGGTGGAGGTTATGTGTGCTTTGCAAGTTCGAGCGAAGTCGATGGGCTGGTCGGTTCAACGTCTCACACCTGACTTAGAGCGTTGGACACCTTGAAGGGTCCCTTGGGTAACGGGTCTCGGCCAAAAGATTGGACAGTGCGCCGTGGTCGAAGAGAATGAGCCATGAGGCACAGTGGTGGCCTTGGTGTTTTCATCGCGATGATGCTTTCTATTCTGCAGTATACCAGTCAACTTCAGTGTGTAACTTGTAGTTTTTGTACCTAACCTCAATACTTTCCGAACGAGTGGGATTCAACAAAAAGCATGACTGCTGCCCGCTGTTAGAACTGTGATGCAATCCAGATACTCCATGGCTCGTGCGTTCGTTGTAGTCCCAGTAGTGTATCACGATTGACTATATACACTGAAGCACACCCTTTGAAGATTTCGCACATCTGACGTGACAATCCGATGGCATGAATTAAAAATGTCAAGATAGTGCGGATCCATGTCAAGAATAAATATAAAACTACACCCACAGTTCCACGATCAAAGATAGTCCGAGATGAACGGGATAACTCAAGATTGGGAATGATGGCATGTCTCCCTCTTCACAGAGCCTCCGCTTTTACCGGGTTCGCGTCCGCAGACGATGAAGATATGATCTGAATCTCCGAGTTTTTTGTTGCCTGGAGTTAGCCATACGTCAGCACTAAGTCGCCATAGGGCATCATTCCCAAGAAGACAGTGTACCTGCGAAGCCGAGATGAATTTGAGCTCGCTGTTCTGCGTGTTGTTCTTCGTGCCGGAGGAGCCGGACATTAAGTCAGCGCCAACATTGATCGTTGAGGAGTGACCCTTGATATAGGAACGTGCATTGAGGTTGGCGAGTAGAGTGTTGCAGTAAATTGCACACAACGGTAGATCGAATACGACGTAAATCAATTCGGTTGAAAAGACGCGTAACTACCATATTCACGTTCGGTGACGAAGTAAGTTCTCTGTAGCGGAGTTTGGAAGAAAAACGCACGAAGATGATGGTCAAGAACGCAAATAGCGCAGTCCATACACCACTGTTGATGGCGAACACCGTCAGGAGTTGCAGGATTTTGGCAGAGCTGGTAAGAGAGGAATAAGACTAATCCGATCCGAGGACCTGGGATCTACGTAGGGCATCTGTTTACTTACTTTTTGAACCCTGTCGCAATGCGTCTGCGTGTAAGCAAAAATGTCAAGCACATTGCGATCAAAATGTCGACTCCAGCAGCTATGGAACAGTATGAAATAGAAAGGTCCTGACAAAGAATGAGTCTGTCTGCATCTGTGGTATATGAAAATATTTTTTCACCGTGAAGAATGTGTCACCAAGTTCGGCTATGCTGGTGGCATTGACGCTAAAAGAGAATAAAACAGGTGAGCAGAAGATGCGCAAAATGGACGACACCCAACCTTTTTGCGATATAGACTGATATTATCACCCATTTTCAGCGCTTATAATAATAGGGCTTGTAATAACTCACGAATGGCAGCAACTGGCGATAAAACGATCACTATTAGATTTCACAGCACTGAGAGTTGCGAAATGCCTCACCAAGTTGGTAAATTCCGAGAGGAAGCTGAAGGTGGGATATGAGCGGAGTTAGTATAATCATATATAGACATTTCTTACCCAGACGATTGGTGCGATAACATTTTTATCGCTGACTGAATGACAGTGGTCAACTGAGTGCCATCTAGAGAAAACTGAACGAACATATATAGATCCGATAAACGAAGAAACCTTGGGTGGGTACTGAGACTAGCGTCTTTATTATAAGTCAGCATCCGTTTTTAGTGCGGGAAAATATAATCTTACCGTTAAAAGTAGCTCCCACTTGATGAGAAATTGTTTGAGTCAGTGCTACTGCGGAGTAGAAAGTGAAACACACGGTCAATTCGCTAGATATGCCTGTCAGATCATTCAGAAATGTCATTACTGGTGACTACCCACGGTACTACGGTAAGGTACCCCGATGGGCTCACCAAGCCCCCCATGATATATTTATATACTGCGTGGAGGTCAAAATTGATTGAACATGAGTTGTGAAACATACAAACCGCCACTGATGATTAATGCTTCGTGGATTGTATTCAGTCCCCTATGCGAGACCTCATGAATATCCAAACCTGCAATGGCATTGAGGAACGTACCAAATAAGTGCAACAAAGCTTTTCATCCTCGATGGGTCTTCTTGGTAACTGAAAATAAAATAAGGAAGGGAAAGAAAGAAAGAAAGAAATATAGGGCTCACTGAATATAGTAAAAGAATCTAGTTAAGCGGAAAGGAATTGTTCCATTTCATAACGAGACACGCCGAAGGTTACATGACAGGACTCACGTTTGCATACATGTCACACCATAAAATGCAACAGAGATGATAGCAGAGAAGTACAGCGCGCCATAGAAGGGGCCAACCGGGACCGCAGCAGCAGACATGTCTCGCGCTCGGGAATTAGGTCGCTGGGAGAAGCAGAGAATGAGGGTTTACTCATTCCCTGTGCCATCACCGCCTTATCTATATAGGACACGCAGGCGCGCGTGTGACCCGGCATGAGGTGTTCTAAACCCGTTTTCGTGCCAATTTATCAAATGCCCAGCGCCGCATCGATATGATCAAGAACGCATCGCATACTTACGAAAAGTTTACGTTCATGATTCGGCGCTTGCTGACATCCGTGTGCGGAATCTTGGTAGCCTCGGCGGGGAGAATTGAAGCGGAGCACGAATATAAACTTTGTCGGATCAACTTCCGTTCACAGTGGGCTTAGCTAGTTCATTGTCCCAACGCCCAATGCTATCAATCGGACCTTTTGGACTCCTTCAGTGACTGGAAATGATGCATCAAAAGTGCTTTCGTTGCAACCGGGATGCAGAGGCAGTGCAATAGACTAATGCTCCATATGGGTCCCTATGCCTTGGGTAACTTTCTGCCAAAACGAAGTATCATATGATTACGTACGTGTAAGCAACACCAATTCAAATCAATCGTCGGGTATAACATTGCACACGGATCTGCGTGTCATGTCAACTCACATCCCCACACTGCGTAATGGAACTTCGTGATACGTCTGCTCCGACTCGAAGGATTGATGCATGCTATGCGTGCAAAGCGACTGGTTACAAAGAGCATTGCATGCGGCCAGTGCAATCCCGTAAAGTATCTCTGCGCACACGGTGTCTAAAAATGCACATATGTGAGTCCAATCTCTACCACAGTTAACAATGCGCATGCCGCGCCGCAACTTCATCCGGACAGTCGAACGAGCAAGTGGCCGTGGATGCCCGGTAGAGGGTATAGTGTGTCTGGCGTACAATTCTGGGACACGTCGTTGATGTTGTCAAGTATCTAATACTTTTCCGCCCATTTTCCGCGAAGCCTTGTCTCAATGAGCTGTTTGACGGATACTCTATTTAGATGGATGGCTCAATCTTGAACTCGATGTGGCTAGTTGCGCGGTAAGTTCCTGACGTTACTGGACCTTTGGTTCGTCTGCCGTCGTGAATCTGATAGATGAGCATGCTACGTTGTTGAACTTAATCACTCACGGGAACACATGTCGCTGGGCCGCAAGCATCCAAGATCTTTTACCTTAATTCTTCCAGTACAGTATGGGAAATATCCTCTTTCTTCTGAAGGATGGTCACTGTGGACACAGCAACAGACTTCCAAATGTGCTCGCTCTGATAATATCGAGCACTCATATTCCTCTACTCGTAGTGTGTGAATTTTCCCTGTTTGGTCGTTACGATCGAATTAATTCCGAGTCACCCCACAGCCTGCGGTTATGTTTCCGTCGCTGCAACATATCTCAGTGCTCGCCGCCATCATCCGAACCCCCTGCCTTCAGGAACGTGCGGTGACTTTAAGAATGAAAACAGAACATGTGTGTTTCCTTGTCCGTTGAGTGCTATAAGCCGAGGATATATGGATATAATCTGTTTCATGGGCTTGTCATCTTAACTTGAGAAGAAGCCCCTCCCACATGATGCCAGTGTCTGAAGCGCTCGGAAAGCTTTGCTTTGTTCTCGAAACCATATTCCTCTTCACCAAGTCTGATTATAAGACTATCTTCTTCCCTGTGGTGAGTGAAAAACTTCGTCTCTCTACGAATGATCAAGGCTGAATGATCACCTTCTATACTGTAGATTATCTCAGCTTTTGCGATTGCTCCTCCCACCAAAACCAGGCAACTCTTAGACACTGCCGTGTGGGTCTGGTTCCATTTGCTGCAGGCTAATGTTTCCAATCAAACGTATTCCGCCAACGAGGACATCATCAACAAGCCATGGAGACCTCTGCCATCGGGTAGGGTCTCTGTGACAGCCGCACGCAGACTTCGCTGGATTCTCCTTGTTTTCTGCCTCTGCCTCTCCGCTTGGCATGGAACTGGCGTAGTTGTCTCGAGCGTAGCATTGTCTCTTGTAGAACTCATCCACGACGACGTTGGATTTAGTTCTGATCCGGTCTTGAAGAACCTTATGAATGTGGGCGGGTATCTCACCTTTGAGTCGGGTGCGACCATGATCATGTGTAGGTGCCACTTCAACCACTAGCACTCTGTGTCATTGATGATGGTTACGCCATGGCGGCAGCATCGAGAACTCAGTTTGATCGGACGTCGTTCGTCGCCTTGCTCGTAAGCGGTTTGCTGATTTTTACGACTATCCATGCACAAGACTTTGCCGACGCGGATGGGGATAAACGATCAGGGCGCCGCACATTACCCATCATCGCTCCAGAAGGATCGCGTGTGTATATCCTTACAGCACTTCCATTGTGGTCGATGGTTCTTTCCGCTCTGTGGGGACTGGGACCACTCAGCGCAGTCACGTTTCAATGTATGGGTGCCTTCGTTGGCAGTCAATATTTTCGGTTCAGGGATGCAAAGCACGACGAGAAGTCGTACGTGCTGTACAATGTAACCACTTTTTTTTTCATGTGTTTCGTGGATGATTTACTGATGCTACGTGTTTACATGGTTTCAATAGTTGTGGCTATTGGCGGCGCACACACTCCCATTGAACGCGCGTCGTCAAGTGTTGAGTTGGTGAGACGGGGTGATCGGGGATTGGTCGAACCTAAGAACATGCGAGCGTTGATCAGTAGGTGAAATTATATTTATCTGGACTTCTGGAAATTCTTTCTTGTTTGGCATGTTTCTTTATATATGCGTGACCCGCGATGCATTTTTTTCGCTACATGCGTTTGTACAGCTGCAAAAATACGCTATTAGCATAATATACTAAAAAGCTACCGGATTTTGGAAGACCGTGGGCGGGGGACAGTGAGAGCGCACTTGCTGCAGTCTGTAGATGTCAAGATAGTCCTGTGATCAAGTATCCGATGAAACATTGGTCTGGTCTCCAGATTACATCTTATTTCCGGACGCCCCGGATATCTCAGATATTGATCTTGAGCGATAGATCGGCCTGTGTGCAACTAGTTGCCAGTACGACAGCATTTGATAGCAATTGCGGTACCCGGTGGCCGCCCTACTCCCACACTGTGGATACAAATATCCACACACTCATCAACAGGAGCAGAAAATTATGTGATCATACGGGCTGGGAGATACATGTACGTGCCACCATGATGATTTACTACATAAATTAACCTGAAGAGACCGATTGCTCACTTATCCATGTATTTACGTGATCAGTACGTCAAGACAAAGTTGAATTCCACGATCAATCAGTCTTGATTAGCTGTACTAATTGGAGCAATCCCGTGACGACTACCATCACATATCATAGATCTGTTCCCAGGTACTGGGTCGTCCACTCTGATATTCCCAATAGGTACCAGAAGGCTTGTGTTTAAAGTTGCTGACGACGCTCTTTGGGACTAAACCGATCAAAGCGTTGTGATCCCACTGGTACGCCGTCGTTATACGCGCACAACAACCCTGTGCGGCTCACTGGTTCGTGTCTCAGCACTTATCATTAAATGCCACGGTGATGGCTAGTTGTCACCATTCTCTCTCCAGACTGCTCTACGAGATGTCCCATTCTTCTGCACTTGCATCGCAACTTTCCTCGACGTCGTCTACCATGCTTGCCGCGCTGAGCTCGTATCTTCCTGTGGAGGCAACGTTGACACGTGTTGTTTCGGGTTTCATCGCGGCGGCTGCGTTCACCTACCTATTCCAAAGGTTACGTGCCCGATCCTCGCTGAAAGGGATTCCTCAACCCGTATGTTCGTCGATGACTTTGAAAGTGGAATCTCCTTTACCTCTGACAGGTTGGTCACTCGTTCCTGTGGGGCCATCAACGCACTGTCGCCGAAAAGTCGGTCGGCGCAGCGTTTGCAGCATGGATAGATGAGGTACACGCGCAGGTGTTCAAAGTTCGTGGCGCGTTGTTCAACCCTGATATCGTAAGCAATCCGTATTTCCGGGCGGTGTCCAACGCTCACACCGCCCCCGCATAATGATTAGCTCATCGTCGGTGATCCGCTCGCGGCGACTCACATTATGCAGAAACATGTGTATGACTATCGTGAGTAGCGCACATGCATGAAGTGAGATGGCACCGTGTCAATGCACTGCATTCTAGCTCACAGCGAGATCGTGCGATTCCGCATTGCGAGGCTCCTCGGAAAGTCACTGGGCTGGGTTGAAGGCGAATCAGAACATAAGCGAATGCGGGCACTTGTTGCGCCTTCGCTCGGACCGGAAGCCTTACGAGCAGGCACACCTGATGTGTATATTGCTGCCGAGAAGGCAAGTGGCGTGTGCTCTTTGAGTTATTTTTTCATGTTAGATGATCTTCTCTTAGCTTTCAGACAATCTCAGGACACACGTCCAAGAGTATAATGGCAAATGTGAGATCAGTATCGTGGATTGGACAAACCAGGCAACGTAAGTGGGCAAATGTATCAATGAAACTCCGTTGTGCTGAGCAATCTGTCAACAGTCTGGAGGCAATCGGCCGTCTTGGATTTGGACACGATTTCGAAGGCGGACGCAGCAATAATGCAAGTAAGATTCTCGGTGCTTGGCGCTCGATGGCGTCGTTGGGAGTTTCTACAACTGGATTTTATGTCAGTCTATTCCTCATGCTGGAGCGTTCTTCCAAGCTTAAAAAGCCAACCATCCCAGGCATTAGTAATGCTTCGCCGTTTCCCATTATTGAACTACCTTCCTTTGAAAGCGCTTCGAGTGCAGGGGGATGTGCGCAATACTATCCATAAAGGAGTTGCCAAAGAGCTTCTTCGGCGAAGCAAACTCACAGACCAGGATGCAAAAGGAAACGATCTGTTGAGCCGGTTGAGTATGTCGTCTTCACGGAATAATCCACAAGCTTCTCATCATCCCTGTAGCATCTGCGCATAGTTCTGGTTCAATAAACACTGCGGAACTCATGGACCATGTCAGTTCCCCCTTTTAAGCTTTATTTTCATTGCTCACACCCCATGATATCGAATAGATTAGCATGTTCATGTAACAAGCTCCTTTATTTCATCTTTACCTCCCACTAATATTGTAATCAAAAGTATGGCAGGGTCAGAAACTACCGCCCAGTCCCTCGCGTACGCAATCTGGGAACTCGCACGTCATCCAGATATCCAATCTCGACTGCGTAATGAAGTGGTGGCTTATCCAGGGTCTCCATCGTACGATGATCTACAGACGCAGCTGCCATACTTGGATGCATTCACGCGGGAAGTGTCAGTGGCTGGATATGGCTCTTTTTGTTTTTTTTTTGTTGCTCATATTACTCTTTGCGTACTCATATTTCAGTCTTCGCATGCACCCAGCCGCACCTTACATGGAGCGTGTTGCTATTAAGGATGACGTATTACCCCTTCGTCACCCGATCACCGGTACAGATGGCAATGAGATCACTTCTATCTCAATCTCCGCTGGACAGGTACGCCACCGCCTCGGCGTTCATCACGAGGCCGCTCACAGATGCCTAAACAGACCGTGATCATTCCCATCCACACGATGAACCGCATGGATTCTGTATGGAATGATGGAGCAAATTTTCGGCCGGAAAGATGGATGGAGGAGTTGCCTCAGAAAGACTTATGTGTGACTGGGTGGTCGCGGATGCTTACATTTAGCGATGGACCAAGGAATTGCATCGGATTCCGATTTGGTATGTGCAAGTGTTGCCATTTTTTACCATTTGCCTGATCCTCCTGGTGTCAGCCATTCTGCAATTCAAGATCATACTCTTAACGTTGCTACAACGATTCCAGTTCAGTGACGCGGGAGTAAGTATCATCAGCAAGGTCGCGTCGAGTATGCAACCCGTGGTTGTGGGCGAAGAGGACAAGGGTCCACGGCTTCCTGTTAATATCTCCCTCTTGTGAACAGGTCGATTGGTGTATCCTGTATTTTGTACGTAGATCATGTCTCGGTATATTTGCAGATTCTACTGTCGGTCGACTAAATTTGGAATGAGATACAAATACATGTTTCATTCCTTGTACAAAAAGGTAACACGCGCGGTCTTGTAGAGTAGAGTACTAGAGAGCAACCCGATTCTGCCCACTCTTCGCAATTGCGTTCAGTAAAGTGCGTGTTTTCACGGCATCTTCGATCGTGGCATGCGTTCCCTTCTCTCCCTTGGCAAACTCCGCAAACTGCGCCGCAAGGATCCGGATCAAGTAATCTTCCGACGCGACCTCAACCTCGGTGTTATCGAGGTAGAGCTTTGGCGGACGGATTTGTACAAAGGCCGCACCTGGATCAGAGCCCTGCACACGGATCGATCCCTTGTCGCCGTCGATGACCCAGAGGAGCTGGTGACGTCCGGGGGTAGATTTATGTCCACCTTGGTAAGACACACTCGCGATAGCGCCGTTGGAAAGCATGCCGCTGAAGGCAACGTGGTCGGGGGCTTTAGCGGGGATCGTTTCGCCAGTGGGCTTCCCATCGTCATCTGTAAGGGTGATAGTGGGGTAGAGGGTGGTTGTGGTTGCGGAGATGGAAGTGAATTCTGTTCCGATGACGTGCAAGAAGGTGTCGATATGGTGGCCAAGTGCGATGTCAATGAGGGAACCACCTAAGAGGTAAATGTATAAGATTGCTGTAACGCAGAGGGGAAAGCATGCTACCAAGAGCACTATCGGCAGTGTACGCCGAGGAGCTTTTTACGAATGGCCCCCAGAAGAGCAGTTCTTCGTTGGTGGATGCGACCTGCGCGGGAGTCAGCCTGAGCCGAGAAACCTAGCTTCGAGATAACGTACGATGCTACAAGACAGCATCTTTCCGATCTTTCCAGCCACAATAAGTTCTTTTGCCTGTACATACCCCCTTTTTAGTTACGCAAACATAGGTGTGATACTAGAGAGATCACCCTATTGAGTATGGGAGATTGCCTGCCTTGAAGACCGACCATGCTCTGTAGACCATGTCTCCGTGCCGCTTCAGCCAACTCTTTAGTCTCTTCGAGACTCTTCCCTGCAGGCCACTCTATAAAGAAAGGCTTCTTTGCCTCAATGACAGGCAGTAGCGCCTTTTTATGCTGAGGCGCCTTAACGGCTACGACGACGAAGTCGACGTCCGGATCGTTCGCTATCTTGGATGTATCTCCGTAGTACGCCTTGACGGGATAATTTGTTTCCTTGGAGAGGCGCCGTGCTGATTCACTGGCAGATGCCTCGTTCGTGGTCGATACGGCTACGATGCGATATGTATCATCAAGGCTGCGGATGGCAGGTTCCAAAACTCTGGCCCATCCCGCTGCACTGAGGCCAACAAATCCTATGTTGATGGGCATATTTCTTGTTTGGAAAAGAATCAAGAAGGTTGTTCAGCGAGATAGATGGCAGCACAGAAGTCGGCATGCATATTTGTAGGACGTTACTCACGGCCCGAAGAATTGACATTTTTAGTTCGGGGCGCAATGGTATCCATCTGATCCGACTCGGCGTGTGTATCGAAGAGAACTTTGTTCTAGTTTCAAAAAAACGCGTGATGATGGGTAGCATACAAATGGGGTTAGTTAGCTCCGGTAATATTTTCTCAGGATCCGAACAACACTGATGATGAGCGGGCGGCGATGTTCAACGATAGTCGTAGAATAAGCCGGTGTAATATGCCGTGTGGAAATGATGGAAGACTCAGACTGTTGCTCCACTGCGTGTAGCCGTTAGGACCAATCGTCGCAAAAAGTATAATAATAAGCATTTCAAGTATAATTGACTTTTCATAACATTGTATGGGGTTTGGGTGACTCCTGTTGTGGTATGCGGGGAAATATACAATATAAAGTCGACGCTATAGCGTATACGATAGGGAGACAAAATATACACTATGAGACCTGTTTTCCACATGGCTAAGCATCCGGATCGCGACTGTAATGGAGGGGCGATAACGCAGATGGTCACATAAAATTGCAACATTCTGAAAATTCGGTACACCAACTTTCTACCCCCACGGCACGTATTCAAAAGCGCCTTCCACCCCATTCGGACCCTGGCGCATAGGCAATTATTCGTGAATTTGCTAGTTCGAGCGCAGTAACACTCTCCGATACTGAAAAAGCCTCATCTCGGCATCGCAAGTACAGTGCAGCTGACTAGAAAGCAATTATTGATGTTGCTCTGAATGCAGAGGATTATGTAGATCAGGCAGTCAAAGCAGTCGAGAAGCTCGCATCAACTACTTGTTATCGGACGGGTCTCGCGTTCAAGCTATCAGCCCCAAGACCACCTCAGCTTGAAGCGCTCGAAGGCAACTTGGAAGACTCCCTCGCAACCTTGAAAAACAATAATCGTATTTTTGGCAAACACTGTCCATCGACGAGCGATGAGCTACTGGACCCAAAGGAGGAACGAGAAAACCTAGATACAGAGGCTGATATCTTCGAGGACGATGCTGCAATCATTACAAAGTTCGTCGGAGGGAGGCAGCTCAGCACGGAGATGCTATCGACATTGAATCAGGTGGTGAGGACGGCTGCGGTGATGAATGTGCACCTCTCATGTCCACTGCCGAGATAATTAGGCTAGCGGAGAAACTTGAGGCCGGATATCCCTCTCATGTGCATGTGGATTCACTGATCTTCATAATCGTCCTGCATTCCGGGCTGGGCTTCGTCGCGACGAGGTAAAGAATGTCAAGCAGACTAAGTTGCGAAGCTTCCTAATTTGACTTACTCCCTATATTGTGGAAGTTTTTTGGTCTTGTATAGTTCGCGCTGCTCCCGCCGATATACATTATGAAAAAATCGACTGTATACTGGCAATTGCCCAAGTACAGACTATGTGATAACAGCTTTATACTGCTGAATAGCCTTCTCTGGGTCGTCCCAAAAGATAAAGTGGTTTCCATCCGTCTGGCTTATAAACTTCATATCCCTCGACTTCTCTGCCCCAGCCCCATACATCGCCTCTGGGGGGTTCTCCACGTACTTACGGAACATCCAGAGTGTCCACACCAAAACTCCCGGAGTCGTTCCGCTACTCATGAACCGCGCCCGCACGTTAGGAGACTTTGCCGCAAGGGCTTTATCGAAGAACGCACGCCTAGTGAGCATCGCGAAAGCGGTGACGTCGCAAAAGAGAAGTTTTCCGTCGCAGCTATTATATCCAAATGCCTTCACGTCCGTGTATCGCGAGCGCTCCTCGTATGACAACCCGTAAAGTGAGTGTGGGAGACCCGACGGGGTGTTAAATTCGAGGTCGTCTTCGTTTTCCGACGTGACGCTCTTGTGCACATAGTGCCCCGTTGCCCAATCGAAAAATGCGTCGAGCCGCTCTTGATCGTCGGGAATGAGCCACAAGTTGACGTTGTGTTTGTCCGTGTTAGGGATCCCAAGTGCAACGGAACTCGCATCTGAAACGCGTTAGGCTCCCGTGAGGACAAATAATAAGATATGATATGGGCAATGGCAATCTCACCGTGACATAATACCGTATGAAGATACTTCAGAACAGTCGCCCGGATGTCTTCGGTCAGCTGGTCTAGATATGCCAGCAGCGCAGTCGTATGAATTCCTCCAAGGGACCAACCAATAACCACGATGCCACCCGTAGGACTATTAGGATCCGCCTCCGGAATGCCTTGCTCTGTCGCGAACTTGGCTATAAATGTCGCAATCTCGATGCCCTGTGAACGAAAAAACGGCTCCGCCTCTTCATACTTCTTTCCGAACCCAACCATCTCCAACTCATGCGGCTGAAAGCCACTTGAAGGAGTATATCCGCGCCTATACACACTGACGATACGGATGTTGTACGCAGGTGCCAAAGGAAAGAGCGTTTCAAGGACCGCTAATTCACGAAGAGCGTCAGTATAACTAGGATTAATTGCGGGAACGATTCGAACCTCCATTGAAAGCCATCCCGTGGAGTAAAACCCATGTTGTATAATTGTGCGATGGGGGTGCTCCGCTGTCCAGGTAAGCATAGTCGAAATCGAACACTTTGAGGGACTTGATTTCGACCGAGGCTGGCATTTTCGTTCAAGCGCCGGTTTGAGCTGACTGGGGTACAAGGTTAGATACGCTTTATAACTAATCAAGGAGCGGTCATATTGGAATGTTACCGAGTGCAATTGGTAGTGACGTACAGCTACCGCCAAACTGATCTCGAGATATTGATCGATCTCGCCACAGTATTCACTCCATGTTCAGTTGAGGCGGAAACCCTTTACAAGACATTTCTTTCACTTGCGTTTCTGACTGGCAGCCATGAGATATTTCACAGACCTGAGACAGTATTAATACCATGCTCTCTCCTATCACCGGACGTGTTTGCTATGAGAGCATTCGGAAATGCCATTCCCACGAGTAAACGTTGACAAACGATGTGGGGCAATCCATTCACATTTTGACACCAGGGGAGCATCAATCAGATTGTGATGCGCCCATGAAATGATCAGATTTGCTTAATAGAACAAGTGAACAAGCAAGAGCTATGCGGCGGGAGAACCTTGTGAAACACAGCCATCAACTACTTCCGTGTGATAGATTCCCCACTTCGTCGTTTCGCTCTCGCTTGGAGACGGATCTCTAGGTCAAACCACCGCCAACAGGTAGTATTCGGCGTTAATGGACAGTTGGTGGCGCAGTATGACCAAAGAGATAGCAAATATAGTCAACCAGAGAGATTTTTATCGACTTGCATAGCCTGCGCAGTCACTGCGATCCCCGCGAGACGCCGTGAACATGTGGGCCAGGGACATCCAAGTATCCAACGTTCATTTTCGGTGTCCGATCAGCGTCTTCGAAAGTTATCTCGAGTGTAGAACATCAATAGTAGTGATGTTTTCCAAACCCAGAAAACTCAGATGGCGTGAAAGGAGGTATCAAGACCGGATGTTGGCAGCAACAGTAGTACTATATTAATAGCTGTCTTGTGCTTCTTTTCGTTAATACAGTGACTCGACTTCCCCCGTCTCTTATTCCCCGTTTTCACGACGATATAATCCTGCACTTACTGCCTTCTCGGCTGGGTTTATTAAGAGTTAGCACATTGCGCATGGAGGGCAGCGAGGACATGACCACAACGACGAAAATGCTACAAGAGGGTGGTGTTGGCCACCGACACCGGCGCCCTCTTCCATTCGGTAAAACGTGTCCGCGGTGACGCACGGATGAGGCATGGCGACGAGGATACAACAGCGAACGGCACGTGAACGAGGCCGGGTAACTGTGACGACAACGGCGACTCAAGGATAAAGGCCCGGAGGATGTGAAGATGACGGGAAAACGACGAGGTTAGTGTTCCGGAGGTGCTGGGACGCCACGATCCCGAGGACGCGAGGGAAATGAAGGCACGGCAGGTGTGCGTGGGCGATAAGGGCGCGAACCAAAGGGGCGCGAGGTCGACAGGGGCATGAGGTGACAGCGGCGCGAAACAACGACACGACAATGCCGGGACGCCAGCGCGACAGGAGCGCGACGAGGACGATGAGTGGATCACAACAATGGGGATGCATGGATGACAGGCACGATGATGACAGGTATGCGAGAGTGGCAGGATACAAAGATGGTAGCTGACATGAAAACGAGGACGACGGGGACAATGGGAACTCAGCAAGCCAGGGACTTGAGGGTGTTGAAGATATTGCTATTCAGTTGAATAAAAGTGTGCTCTACTGGGTTTGAACCAATGACTTCTGTCATGCGTCAACCATTAAGCCACTGGAACGGTTAGTAATTCTGATCACATGATTGATGACTCAGATTACACAATTCTGGTGAAATATCACATCATCATGATGTCGTATCACACCATGATCGTGTCATAGATAAC
>JBBPMM010000422.1:0-24391 GCA_038090335.1 Solioccasus polychromus
CAAACACTCGTTGTTACTGTTTCAGTCTCCTCCTGTATAAATACTGTAGTTTGCTGAGGACTTCTCCTCAGTTCGAATATCAACTAAGTTCCCCGCTATTCTCTCCTGCCCCCCTCAAGTCTTAGCTCGGAATCTTCCCCGACTAAGCGTCTGACCTCTCGCTATCTCCGTCCTCCGAAATATAGGGCACGAGTGCGTAAGGGCGCAGCTCTCCACCTGAGTAGCTGAAGCCAAGCCCGTCCGACCCACCTCCGACCCAAGTCTGCCTACTTCATCTCCCTCCGACGTCGGAGCTAGAGCAGAATAGCGTCGGACCGACGCTTGACAGGTGGAACCAGAATCAATTAAGGCGGAGACCGACAAGGTATCGTAGGAGAGGATGGAGACAGAAGGCATAAGGGAATTGGGATCGGAAAGAGTGGATGCGTTTAGTCTTGGCTCTGTCGAGGCATGGTAGGAGTCAACGCAATCTCCAGCCTGTGTGGAGCACTGGGGATTGCGGACTATTTTTTTGACTCCGCAGAGGCGGGAGTCTCAGACAGAGTAGCCTTAGCTGCGCGGGCCTTCACTTTTGCTGCCTTCGAGGTGGCCTTTGGACAGTCTTTGGCATTATGTCCTGGCTGACCACAGAACATGCAAAGCTTCTCCTTGAAGCGGTGCTGGCGTTCTGCTTCCGTCAGTTTTCCGTCTTTGCCCAGGTGGGAAGGGGCGCCGGAGGTAGACGACTTGGCAGAATTCTTGCTGTTGCCGGACTTAGGGGTGGAGGTGGAGTTATCCTTCGCAGGCGGAGTGGTTGTGGAGTTCTGAGTGGAGGATTTCTTGGAATGAGAGGTGGAGGAGTTGGATGGTTTGGACGAGGATTCGGTGGTGGAGGAGTTCTTATCCTGATAAGAGATCTCAGACTTTCGTTCCCAATAGCGTGCATCAATAGTTTGAGCGAGGGAGCGGAGATCTTGAAGGGTAGTAGGTTTTCCGACTCTGGAGATCTCGTCCTTGATCCTATCTGGCAAGCCATTATAGAAGATGTGGTGGAGTGCTCCTTCTCCATAACCACAAACTTGAGCGGCCAGACAGTTAAACCCAACCACATACTTATTAATCCGCTGATTATCTTTCATCGACAAATTGTCCAACTGGTGCTCCGCATCTCCGACTGGGTCGTGCGGACCAAAATTGGACTTGAGCTCCCTGACGAACTCTTGGTAGTCATTCATCCAGATGGGGCGGCGATTGCTGTCGGAGTGGAGTAGATCTGGTTCGAACCATTCTAAGGCCATGCCTGTAAGGTAGGATTGGGCGAACGTGACCTTGGAGCGGTCGGAGCGAAAAGCCTTAGGGTGGTCTTGGAAATTCAACTCGCACTGCACCAGAAAGGTGCGGAGTTTGCACGTATCTGTTCCATCGAACGTATCTGGTTCACGGACTTTGGTGCGGGAAGAGGTGGAGTCACGATCGGAGGTAGCGTGATGTGCAAAGGAGTCAATTGCACGAGCTAGGAGGGTGAGTGCATCAGTATTGGGATCAGGAGTGGGTGCACGGGAGTCAGGAAGGGGAATATCAGGTGGGTCATTGTCTCCATCACTTCTGCCGCCAGAAGGTCTACGAGGGTTGTCGTCGGGCGGACTTTGGTGTCCAGAGGGTATATGAGAGAATGTTGGACGATGGTCGGAAAATGGCGTCGGAGTGGAGGATCTGCAATGAGACAGACCAGGGGAAGGTGGGCAATGAGAAAAGGAGAGGAACTCCTCTTCAGCATCAAGTGCTGCAAGACTAGGAAGGGAGCCGCCAGGTATAAGTGCCCTTTGGCGTAGCTGAGCACGCGTCTGAGCGCAAGTCTGAATGGTACTGGTAGGGGCCATAGGATTTAGTGAATGTGTAAGGATGAGTTCGAATATACTGTCAAGGGTCGGTCTGACGCTATTCTGCTCTTGCTCCGACGTCGGAGGGAGACGTAGTAGGCAGACTTTGGGTCGGAGGTGGGTTGGACGGGCTTGGCTTCAGCTACTCGGGCGGAGAGCTGTGCCCTTATGCACTTGTGCCCTATATTTCGGAGGGCGAGGGTATCGAGAGGTCAGATGCTTAGTCGGGAAAGAGTCCGAGCTAAGACTTGAGGGAAGCAGGAGAGAATAGCGGGGGAACTTAGTTGATATTCGAACTGAGGAGAAGTCCTCAGCAAACTACAGTATTTATACAGGAGGAGGCTGAAACAGTAACAACGAGTGTTGGTAACTGACTCATGAAACAGGAGTAAGATGTCAGAGTGAAACAGGAATGGAGGTGTCAGGGTTGACACTGGAACGGAGATGTCAAGATGAAACTAGGGTAGAAGATGTCAAGATGAAATGTGTAAGAGACTTGAATGTAATGCTAGGTCGGAGCGGAGTAAATGAGGCAGAGTAAACTTAAGTAACGAAAAGGTATAAAGAGCGGAGTAATATGTCGGAATAAAGGCGGAGTAAGGTCAGGATTGTCATGCCCATGACAGTTCTACGCAATCCAAGCCTAGTGACCAGCAAGCCACTCAGGACAAGTGAGACCACCATCATCATTCCAGTACTCTCAGCTACTATGCTAAGGAGTTTCATCACTCATCAAGGAGTGACCTATCAGCTGATCATTTTCCTTGCCACCGTGCAGGATCTCCCTTATGGATGAGTTGATACCCTATACTGGGAGACGACCGTTCTTGTTGTAATCATCCTGGGATTACCTCGTCGATGCATTAGTATCTATCACCGTGTCTACCTCATCACTTACTAGCTGAGTTACTAGCCTCAGCATACATAACAAAAGAACTAGCTCTCTTCACTGTCCTCTGTCTAGTGGATGGAACCCCTCATCCATCATTACCCCTCCCTGCAGTCCCACTTACCCTACACCCTACCAGAAGAAGGAGAAATCCCATAACTCTTACTCCATACCCTTCACCCCTTCCTCTTCTTCCGTCCCACTTGAGCGAACCACGTCACTTCCAGAACTGTCTCACAAAGAGACTCCCATTGACATCGAGCAAGACCCACAACAGGAAGTTGATTGGGAGCAGGAGCTTGATGACGAGCAAGACACCAGACTTGCCCAGCAATTGTCCGCAGAAGGACACGATGACGAAACAGTAAGGAGAAGAGTAGAAGCTTCTCAGGAACAGAGATGTGCTTTTGTTGAAGAAGAAGAAGCCCATAGAACTGCCGAATACCTTAAACGATGAAAAGAAGAGATGGCCAAGACTACAGAGCTCAAGGCTGGACTCCTGGATGATTTCTCCAGAGAATCTGAAGATGCAATACGTTGGATGCTTGCCATGAAAGCGTATTTCAAAATGAATGGTGACCTTTATGATGACAAAGCTATGATGCTTACCACGCTCAATAAGATGAGCAAGGGACGAGGAAAGATCTTCTCTGAAGGATGGTTCTATGGAAAGTCCTGATATTCCTGACAACCACCAAACCTTCACCGTCATGGCTGCAGACTTTGCCAAAACCTTCTTCCCATTCAACACTGCTAGTAAGGCTCGTCGAACCATCCATAATCTCTCTCAGAACACCAGGGATAAGGATGGTTTTGCCAAATATGTTGCCGACTTTTCCTTAGCCGCTGCTCAGACTGGACTAGCCAATGAAGAAGCCCTTATCGAATACTTTGGAAGAGGGTTAGACAAGAAGATTACCACCAATATCCTCTCCATGGCCATGGTCCCCACCATGCTCCAGGGATGGATGGACCAAGCCAGCAAATTCAATGCACAGCAGGAATGCATTAAAGATATGTGTAAGGGTTTAGGATGGAGAAACTTCTCTAATGATAAGAAGGACCCTAATGCCATGGAAGTCGACGCTATTTGACTCTCCCTAGTCAAGAAGGCTTGACATATTCAAGAAGGACGATGTTTCATCTGTCACAAGAAGGGATGCACTACTTGTAATCATCCTTGTGATGATAAGAAGACCGAAGGGTCCACCCCCATCCGATCCAACAACCCCTTCAGAAATCAGACTAGGGTCGCAGCTGTTGCCACCCCTAACCCTCCTAAAGCACCAGAACTGCCTCCACCTTCAGAGTTAGACAAATACCTGAAAGTGCTAGAAGGGCGAAAGGTCGATCAGAAAGAACTCATATGAGTTCTCCAAGAATGCTTTGAAGAAGATGGAGAAAAAGTCTCTAAGATGTCTATCGAAGAAAGAATTCAGGGTTTTTAGAATGGAGGAAAGTATCAGCGTCTTTTCCTCCAGAACGTTCTGCTCCTATCCTCTGTACTAGTAAGAAAGAGAAATCTATCTGGATTCCCATCTCTCTTTCTCACAGAACGAAAACCGCTGAAATCAATGCTCTCATCAATTCTGGAGCCACTGAGAACTTTATCGATCCTATCACCATCGCCAAATATCAATTCCCTACCAAACGACTCCCCTCACCCATAAATGCTTCAAATGCTGACAGATCTGCCAATAAAGGAGGGTTTATTCAAAAAGAAACCTTCCTAGCTGTAAACATGGCAGGTCACAAAGAGGTCATCCACTTTTTAGTACTAAATTGCAGAGGAGACCAAGTCATCTTAGGGATTCCTTGGTTTATGAAGGTAAATCCACAGATCGACTGGACAAATCGAATTGTCACCATCCCCACTCTATCTGAAAATCATAACACCAAAGGAGAGGCCCTCGAGCAGCAATATCTGGTGGAATTGTTATGAAAAACCACTATCGCTACTGAAGCAGCCATAGCCACACCAAAGAAAGAAAAGGTCTTACCGCCTGAATATATAGAGTACGCTTCAGTATTCGAGGAAAAGACCCATGACCTCCTTCCTCCATCTCGTCCCTTTGATCACGGGATCGATCTCGATGAGTCTTTTGTCCCCAAGATAGCCAAGGTCTATCCTTTAAACCCCAAGGAAATGGAAACGTGTAAGGAATTTGTGGATGAACACCTTAGAACGGGAAGGATCGTACCCTCGAAGTCCCCTCAAGCCTTTCCCTTTTTCTTCATACCAAAGAAGGATGGCTCCTTACGACCCTGCCAGGATTATAGGTATCTCAATTCCCACATGGTTAAAAACACCTATCCCCTACCGCTTATCTCCAACCTCTTGGATAAGCTAAAGGATTCCACAATTTTCACTAAGTTTGACATATGATGGGGATATAACAATGTCCTTATCAAACCCGAAGACTGATGGAAAGCTGTGTTCATCACGCCATTTGGACTTTTCGAACCTATGGTCATGTTCTTTGGGTTATGCAACTCCCCTGCTACTTTTCAAGTGTTCATGAACGACAGCTTTCGGGATCTTATCTCGGAAGGATGGGTTGTCATTTATATGGACGATATTCTTATCCACTCTTCTGATTCTATCAAACATATGGAACGGACAAAGAAGGTCCTTCAACAACTAAAAGACCTCCATCTCTCCTTGAAGATTTCGAAGTGTTCCTTCAATGTCACAGAAGTCGAATATTTAGGAATGGTTGTCGGCTGCCATCAGGCATCCATGGACCCAACCAAGTTAAAAGCCATTCAGGAATGGCAACCTCCTACCTCTGTTAAAGCAGTACGGTCATTTCTAGGGTTTTGCAATTTCTACCGGAAGTTTATCACAAACTTTTCCACCATCACACAACCCCTCATTGACCTTACCAAGAAATCGACCACTTGGGAGTGGTCCACCTCCCATGAGACTGCTTTCCGCACCCTTCAACGGATTTTTATGTCAGCCCCTGTCCTTCGTCTTCTGGACACTACCTCCCCCTTCTTCCTTATGACCAACGCTTTGCTCGTTGCTATGGGAGGTGTCCTAATGCAAAAAGATGCCAATGGCAACCTGCATCCTTGTGCCTACCTCTCTAAAACCTTATCCCCTGCTGAACGAAATTACGACATCTACGATTGAGAGTTGTTAGCTGTCATTCACACTCTTTATGAATGGCACCATTACCTCCAAGGCACTTCCCTTCCTGTTACTGTCCTCACCAATCATAAGAATCTTTCCTACTTCAGGGAGCCTTGAAAACTTTCTCACCAACAAGCCTGTTGGCTTCTGTTCCTCCAGGACTTTGATCTCCACTTCGTTCACCAACCAGGTTCTCTGATGGGTCCCGCAGATGCACTTTCACATAAGGATCATATCAACACCACTGACAACAATCAGGCTGTCACTCTTTTACCAGATGACATTTTCATTCGCTCTATTGATCTGGCCCTTATGGATAAGATTGCTCAGTCATCCGCCTCCAACCCTTTAGTTCTTGATGCCATCACCAAATCCTTCGAGGATTCCCCTCTTTTCCCTTGCTCTTCTATCTGTGACTGGACATTCAACGATGGGAAATTGTACTTCCGCAATCACCTCTATGTCCCTGACTCCCTTCGTCATGATATTGTTTCCTCTGTCCATTCTTCCTTTACTGGGGGTCACGGTGGTATTTTCCGCACTCACACTCTCATCGCTCATGACTTTTGGTGGCCTGGTCTCTCCACGTTTGTTCATTGCTTTGTTACCGGCTGTGCCATCTGCCAGCAGAACAAAGTTAACACTCATCCCACCGTCCCCCCTCTCTCTCCTATTCCCTCCGCTGCCTCCTGTCCCTTTGAGCAGATCTCTGTTGACCTCATCACAGATCTTCCCCCTGTTCGGGGTTTTGACTCCATTTTGGTCGTGGTCGACCATGGCCTTACGAAGGGGGTAATTTTCACCCCTTGTTCAAAAGGCATTGATGCCAAGGGTGTAGCTTAATTGTTTTTGGAAAAAGTATTCCCTCATTTCGGTCTTCACTCATCAGTCATTTTGGATTGTGGTCCTCAGTTTGCCTCTGCCTTTGCTTGGGAACTTTTCCAACTCCTTAACTACGAACTTTGCCTTTCCACTGCCTACCACCCACAGACTGATGGGGAAATGGAACGAACAAACCAATCACTGGAAACATACCTACAAATCTTTTCCGAAGGTCGCCCTGACAAATGGGTAGACCTATTACCGTTGGCTGAGTTTTCCCATAATTCCAACGTTCACTCGTCTACTCAAAAGACTCCTTTCTTTTTGATGTTTGGATACAAACCCAGGGGATACCCCTCTCTTGGAAAGACATTCATCCCTGCACTAGAAAAATGTCTCACTCTTCTTGAGGAAGCACGCAAGGAAGCCCTTGCAGCTCATGAGAATTCTGCTTGGATCATGAAGGAATGGACCTTTTCCAAGTTTAAACCATGGAAGGTCGGAGATAAGGTATGGCTGGAAGCCTGAAATCTCCACTTCTGTCACACCTCCAAGAAACACCTCCCTTGACGAAAAGGCCCCTTTGAGGTTTCAAAAGTCATTTCTCCCCTTGCCTATGAACTCCATCTTCCTCCCTCTTAGAAAATCCATAACGTCTTTCATGCTTCACTCTTATCATCCTATCAGGAGACACTGGAACACAGACCCAATTTCCTAAAACCACCATTGGAAGAGATAGAAGGGGAAGAGGAATGGGAAGTTGAAGATATCCTGAATCACCATGGAACACAAGGATGGCAACAATATCTTGTTAAATGGAAGGGTTACTCCTCTGCCGAGAACACCTGGGAACCAGAGCCCAACTTGGGAAATGCCTTGGAGGTACTCAAAGAGTATAAAGCTCGATGACATCTTTAAAACTCTGTCGCTTCACTTTACACCTCCATTCATCTATCACCTTTTGCCCTCCACCATGTCGTCTCTTGCCATCTATGCTGAACGTCTTCCAGTCTTTTATCGCTGAATGCTCTTCGGTACTGTCCTCGCTGACCCTCGTCCGCTTTTCTGTGTGGAGCATGATCCTCTATGGACCCAAGCCACCTCTCTACAGACAATGGTACACCTGTACCACCAAATTTATACCACAGATCTGCTCTTTCAACACTCCCATTTGGGACCTAGCTCTGCATTTACTAGGGCTATAGATCATTCCACTCAACAGACATTGGACCACCTCCTCGATCTGATGCATCAGGAAGGTTTCTGGTTCTTCGTGAATTGTGTTCCCTCTACCACTATCCTGACATTACAGTCCCTTCTTGACAGACTGACTCCTACTGAGGAGGATTGATACTGAGGATATCCCCTAACTAGTACTAACAGGATAGAACCCTGTTTCCTTCTATCATTGCCTTCTTCCCCAAGCCCCCCAACATTCTCCTCCTCTCCTGCTCCCACTCGTTGACCCTGTCGTCGTCACCGACGTCGCCCTACCCCATACATCATACCATCTCAACCTTGTCTCTCATCTTATGACAACACCCCACCTCTCCCTGTTCCGGAACCCTCCAGACCAACCTGGACCCCTCAACCTGAGTGGTTGACTCCAATCACCAACTACAACAACAATACCCACCTTCCTGTCCCACCTTCTACTCCCCCTTGATCCCCTACTCCAGGAACTTCTGCTCATCCTATCGACGTTGACACCCTTCCCGACACTCCTGTTCAATCGGGACAGTGTTTCAAATGTCAACAGTGGGGTCATTGGTATCAAGAATGCCCTCAGTATCGTTGCCCAAAGTGCTATCTATGGGCTCCCGGACATTTACAGAGTTTTTGCCAAGGTCTTCCATGTGACATTTGCAGAATTAGAGGACATAAGGTCACCTATTGTCCTAACATTTCCACTAATCCTCCTGTCGCCACCTGGATTGTCGAAGAAAATTCTTCTTTGGGAGGAGAGAATAATAGTCCAGTTCTGTGATCTGGATGCAAAAGGGGGGGTAATGTTACGGTTTTACTGGAACCCCTATCAGTTCCTATCCCTTCTGGATTGTTTCCTATTTTCTCCGATTTATGTTCTGACTTTTCCCATCTTCCGATTTCTCCCATTTTACCTTGTAGTACTGGAGCTAAAGGTTACCTCTTATGGTCGTCATTCTCTGGAACATTCTAGATAGTTTCCTTTTCCCTCCTGGTCCGTGCGCAACTCCTTTATGTATAAATACCTAGACTTCTCGTCCCTGTACTTTAGCTAGTTCTATGCAATCCAAGCCTAGTGACCAGCAAGCTGCTCAGGACGAGCGAGACCACCATCATCATTCCAGTACTCTCAGCTACTATGCTAAGGAGTTTCATCACTCATCGAGGAGTGACCTATCAGCTGATCATTTTCCTTGCCACCATGCAGGATCTCCCTTATGGATGAGTTGATACCCTATACTGGGAGACGACCATTCTTGTTGTAATCATCCTGGGATTACCTTGTCAATGCATTAGTATCTATCACTGCGTCTACCTCATCACTTACTAGCTGAGTTACTAGCCTCAGTGTAACAGTGAGGTTGATAGCATGAACAAAGGCAGAATCAGAGAGGAGGACAACATCTTGGTTGTCGTCAGTGGTCTCAACATTGTTATACCAGGAAAGTGTGTCAGCAGGACCCATTTGTGATCCAGGAGTATGTGTAAAAACAAGATCAAAGTCTTGTAAGAACAGAAGCCAGCAAGCCTGTCAGCAGGAGAGTTTACATGGTTTGCAGAAGTAGGACAAATTCTTATGATTGGTGAGAATGGTGACCAGATGAGAGGTCCCCTAGAGGTAGTGTCTCCACTCATAAAGAGCATGTATAACAGCAAGGAGTTCCCTATCATAAATATCGTAATTTCATTCTGCTGGAGAGAGGGTATGAGAAAGGTAGGCACAAGGGTGGAGATCACCATTGGCATCTTTCTGCATCAAAACACTGCCTGTAGCTGTAAGTGAGGCATCTGTCATAACAAAGAAAGGGGATGTGGTGTTGGGTAGTCGTAGGACAGGGGTGGTCATAAAGACTCTTTGTAGAGTACGAAAAGCTTCTTCTTGGGAAGAACCCCAACACCAAGAAATGGATTTCTTGGTGAGTTCAATGAGGGGTTGTGCGATCATGGAAAAATTTGTGATGAATTTTCAGTAGAAGTTACAAAACCCTAGAAAAGATCATATGGCCTTAACAGAGGTTGGTGGTTTCCATTCTTTGATCGCTTTTAGCTTTGTCAGATCCATGGAGGCTTGGTGATGTCCAGTGATTATTCCTAGGTACTCCACTTCAGTGACATTGAAAGAGCATTTGGAGATCTTTAGACATAAGTGAAGATCTCATAATCTTTGAAGAACTTTCTTAGTATGGATTTGGTGTTTGACAGGGTCAGAGGAGTGGATCAAAATATTATCCATATAAATGACAACCCATCCTTTAGTGATAAGATTGTGAAAGGCATCATTCATGAATGCCTGGAATGTCACTGGAGAGTTGCACAATCCAAAAAACATCACTGTAGGTTTGAAGAGACCGAAAGGAGTGATGAATGCTGCCTTCCATCTATCTTCTGGTTTAATGAGTATGTTGTTATATCCCCATCTGACATCAAACTTAGTGAAGATAGTTGAGTCTTTCAGTTTGTCCAGAAGATCTGATATAAGAGGAAGGGGATAAGCATTCTTGATAGTGTGGAAGTTAAAGTATCGATAATCTTGACATGGTCGTAAAGAACCATCTTTCTTCGGAATGAAGAAGAAAGGGGATGCCTGAGGGGACTTTGAGGGTACTATTGTTCCAGTCTTAAGATGTTCATCAACAAACTCCTTACATGTCTCCATTTCTTTTGGATTCAGAGGATAGACTTTTGCAACTTTAGGGATGAAGGAGTTGTCTAGATCAATGCCATGGTTGAAGGGTCGCGATGGAGGGAGTAGATCATGGGTCTTTTCTTTGAATACTGAGGCATACTGTACTTGCTGTATTCTGGAGGTAGTGTTTTCTCTTTCTTTGGTGCAGCCATTGCTGCCTTGGTAGCAATAGTGGTTTTTCATAAAGACTCAACGAGATATTGCTTATCTAGGGCTTCTTCTTCAGCATTCTGATTTACAGGTAGGTCTGGAACAAGGATGGTCCTTGTTTGCCAATCTATCATGGGGTTTACTTTGGTAAACCAGGAAATCCCTAGGATGGCTTGATCTTCTCCACAATGGAGAACCAAAAATTGAACGACCTCTTCTCGTTCTTCTATTTTTAGGACCAGGTGAGTTTCTTTACAGATGAATCCTCCTTTATTTTTGGATCCATCAACATTAGATGCCTTAATAGGGAGGTGAAGTCGTCAAGTAGGAAATCGGTATTTGGTGATGGTTACTGAATCAACAAAGTTTTCGGTGGCTCCTGAATCCAACAGGGCCTTTATTTCAGTGGTTTTAGCTCCATGAGATAGGGAGATGGGAATCTGAATAGATTTCTCTTTCCTATTGGTACAAATGACAGGAGCGGAACATTCTGGAGGGAAAGACACTGATACTTTCCTCCATTTTGAAAATCCAGCTTCTCTTCTATGTAAGTTGATCTTCACCACTTTTTCTTCCTCAGGTTTGTCTTCTTCTTTGAAACATGCTTTGAGAACCCTTACCAATTCCTTCTGATCCACCTTTCATCCTTCAAGGACTTTGATGTAGCAATCCAGGTCAGATGGTGGAGTTGGATCATTATGGGGGAAGGGTTTGGTTGAGGTAGAGGCAACCCAAGTAGGGTTTCATGGAGGGTGAGGAGGGGTTGAGTTTCCTTCCTTCTTTTCATCTCAAGGATGATTCCTAGTGATGCATCCCTTTTTGTGACAGATGAAGCATTGTCCTTCTTGAATATGATGTGCTTTCTCTACAGGGGACAATCGCATCGCATCTACCTCCATGGCATTTGGGTCCTTCCATTCAGAGAAATTTCACCATCCAAGGCCTTTCTTCATATCTTTTATGCGCTCCTACTGTGCATTGAACTTGCTCACCTGTTCCATCCATCCTTGAAGAGTAGAGGGGATGGTGGCCATAGAGAGGATATTGGTGGTGATCTTTTCATCCAATCCTCTGCTGAAGTACTTGATGAGAGCCTCTTCATCGGCAATCCCTGTCTGAGTGGCAGTGAGGGAGAAATCTGTGACATATCTGGCAAAACCATCTTTATCCCTAGTATTCTGGACAAGGTTTTGAATAGTCCTTCTCACTTTGCTGGGGGTATCAAAGGGAAAGAAGGTCTTACTGAAGTCCACAGCTAAGATGTCAAAAGTTTTCTCTTCTGGTTTGAGGTTTGGGTTCATGAGTTGGTAGAACCATCCTTTGGAGAAGACTTTTCCTCTTCCCTTACTCATCTTATTCAGGGTAGTGAGGATCTTTGCATCCTTGTCATAGAGGTCTTTGTTCATCTTGAAATATGCTCTCATAGCAAGCATCCATCTTATGGCATCCTTGGAATCACCAGAGAAATCATCTGGGAGTCCAGCCTTGAGTTCTGTGGTTTTTGCCATCTTCTTTCATCTATCAAGGTATTCAGCTATGCAGCAAGCTTCTTCTTCTTCTAATGCACATCTCTGTTCTCGAGAAGCTTCTACTCTTCTCTTAATTTCTTCTTTGTCTAGGTGTTGCTGGGCAAGTCTTGCCATCAGGGCTTTGTCTTAATCGTTGTCTAACTCTTGTTCCCAATCATAGTTAGCAAATGGGAGTGTGATAGTGGGTTCTTCTTCCACTTTGATTGCTGTTTCTTTCAAGGATAACTCTGATAGGGACATAGTTCATTTGAGAGGGATGGAGGAAGAAGTGGCAGTGGCAAGAGAGTAAGAATTATGAGGTTTCTTCTTCCTTTGATAAGTGGTGGGGTAAGGTGGTCCTTGAGGGGGAGTAATGGTGAGATAGGGGAGGTTGCTTCCTTCTAGTAAAGGAGTGAAAAGATATGAGCTAGTTCTTTTGTTATGCTGAGGCTAGTAACTCAGCTAGTAATCCCTGAAGTAGAATTGATATCCTAATTGATGATGAAGTCCTGGCCATACAGTGACTAGAATGACAATGAAGACATTGACTCCTCTCTGTAGGAGATCTATTCAAATGTGATAATCATCAGTGATGAGAGTAGCAACAAGGATGAGACTCGATAGAATGGAATGGCAAGGTTCTCACCCAAAGGTGGCTTGCTGGTTACTAAGCTTGGATTGCATAGAACTAGCTAAGGTACATAGGATAGGAAACTGGTATTTATAGTATGGAGGATGTACATGGACCAAGAGGTATGAAAGGAAACTATATAGAATGTTCCGGAGTATAAGAACTAAAACAGGTAGAAATGCAGCTCCAGTACTGTGAGGCAAAACAGAGGGAATCAGAAACATAGAATCTTATGGAATGTTAAGGAATACAATTGGAAGGAGACAGGAAAGATATGGGACGGTTCGGAATATAATGACAAGGGAAAAATCGTAACATTCAATAACTAACCCTGATGCAGTGCATGAAGTGCACTGCAATCACCTGGAATACTCACACTAAGCTTTGCTAGAGAGAAAGATAGTACATACTCTTGGCTACAAAATTGTCCCCTATGTCATGTGATTTGGTCCAAATGTGGTTGAGTTACAAGCAATATAAAATGGTAACACCATTGAAAGGGTTTTGGAGCTTTTAAATTAGTACTACTAAATAAATAATAATTACAAATATTTGGTGGTACAAACACAGATAAACATATAAACATTATGTCTGAGTTTAAAAAAGTTCACACACTTCTTTGCTTTCAACCACAACCATGGTTAAATCACTTTCTCTTACTCAGTAGAAAATCATCCTTTTTATGCTCACTAGTGGTCAATCTGGAGAAGAAATCTCTAGGAAAACTGGTGTTAGCCAGTCTATCATATCCAGGATTCACCATAAAAAGTGTTCTGCTCTTGCCAAATTTACTGAAGGTTGTTCAGTCAAACTTTCCCCTACCAACATCCATCATGCTCAGCATCTCATCACTTCTGGCAAGGCAGAAACTGCTGTTCAGGTTACTCAAGCACTCACCAACATCATCAATGAACCACTCTCTGCCACCACAGTTCATCATTACTTGAAGAAAGCTGGTATGAAGGCTGTAGTCAAGTCCAAATGCCCTCTTCTCTTTGATAGGCATCAGAAAGCATGTCTTGATTTTGCCTATGCTCATAAGGATTGGACAGTAGAGGACTGGAAGAGGGTGGTATGGTCTGATGAGACCAAAATCAGTCACCTTGGATCAGATGGACACAAATAGGTGTGGAAAAAGCAAGGTGAGGGGTTGAATGACAGGTTGGTCCAAGGAACCATCAAGTTTGGAGGGGGCTCCTTGATGATGTGGGGCTCTATGACTCAGCAGGGAGTTGGCTATGCTGCTAAGATTGATGGTAGGATGGATGGGGACCTTTATCTTCAAATTTTGAAAGATGAACTTCTCAATACTTTGGAGCATTATGGTCTCAGTCCTTCTGACATCATCTTTCAGCAGGACAATGACTCCAAGCATACTTGCAGAAAGGTGAAGAAGTGGCTAGAGGAGCAGGATTTTGAGACTATGGTGTGGCCTGCACAGTCTCCTGACTTGAATCCTATTGAACATCTTTGGGAGCATCTCAAAAGAAAGCTTGCAGAGTATGAACACCCTCCTAAGGGGATTCATGAGTTGTAGGAAAGAGTTCAGGTGGAGTGGGAGAAGATACCAGTTAAGGAGTGTTAGAAGTTGATTGAAAGCATGCCTAGAAGGATTCAAGCAGTGCTTAAAGCAAAAGGAGGCTATACCAAGTACTAAAGCACTAAATACCCTTTGTTTTTCAAAAGCTCCAAAACCCTTTCAATGATATTACCATTTTATGTTGCTTATAACTCAACCACATTTGGACCAAATCACATGACACTGGGAGCAATTTTGTAGCCAAGAGTATGTACTATCTTTCTTTCCAGCAAAGCTTGGTGTGATTATTTCAGGTGATTGCAATGCACTTTGTGCACTGCATTAGGGTTAGTTATTGAAAGAGTTTTGGAGGTCACTGTACAGACATTTACAACAGTCAGACAATAAAGAGAGGTACCTATTGTTGAGGATGCTACTATTCAGTTGGAGACAAATTCCTCACTTAGTAAGACTTGAACTCTTGACTTGAATATATAGTGATTCCAAAAAGCATTAATTACAATATTTGGTACTTTTGTGGTGTAGCTAAAATAGCAGTTGCTAACATATGTAGGAATTTCACTTATCTATAGTGGGGTCATAGGAAGAGTAGGCTCCTGGTACAAAATGGATTCTGGGTCATGTGATTTGAGCCAGGTAGTATAAAGATATGACCATTTTAAAACAAACATATCATTGTAACACTTTTTGTACTTTTGAAATGAATTAGGATATTTGTATAAAATCAATACTTGGTATATATTCTTCTTTGGCTCTAATCACTGCCTGAATCCTTCTAGTATACTATACTACTCTCAATCAACTTCTGACACTTTTCCACTAATATCTTTTTCCATTTCACTTGAACTCTCTTTCATAACTTCAAAACACCCTTAGGTGGATGTTTGTTGTTACGGTTTTCCTTTCACCCCTATTATTTCCTATCCTTTCTGATATTCCCTATTCCTCCCGACCTTTGTTCCTACTTCTTCCATCTTCCGATTTCTTCCATCTTTACCTCGTAGCACTGGAGCTAGGGTTACCTCTTATAGTTATCATTCTCTGGAACATTCTAGATAGTTTCCTTTTTCTTCTTGGTCTGTGTGCGATTCCTTTACCTATAAGTAGTTGGACTTCTCGTCCCTGTACCTTAGCTAGTTCTATGCAATCCAAGCCTAGTAACCAGCAAGCTGCTCAGGACGAGCAAGACTACCACCATTCCAGTACTCTCAGCTACCACACTAAGGAGTTTCCTCATTCATCAGGGAGTGACTTACCAATTGCTTATTTTACTTGCAACCATTTAGGTGGACATCCCATATGGACAAGTTGATACCCTCTATTGGGAGATGACTGTTCTCATGATAATCATCTTAGGATTGCCACGAAGGTGTATCAGTATATTCCATCAAGTATACTTCATCGGTTACTAGCTGAGTTACTAGCCTCAGTGTAACAAAAGAACTAGCTCCTCCTCACCGTCCTCTGTCTAGTGGATGGAACCCCTCCCCCACCATTACCCCTCCTCACAGCCCCGCTTATCCTATGCCCTACCAGACTCCATTCCCTTCGCCCCTTCCTCTTCTTCCATCCCTCTTGAGCAAACCACATCACTCCCAGACCTGTCTCACGAAGAAACTCCCATTGACATTGAGCAAGACCCACAACAGGAAGTTGATTGGGAGCAAGAGCTTGACGACGAGCAAGATGCTAGACTTGCCCAACAATTATCCATGGAAGGACACGACAATGAAACAGTTAGGAGAAGAGTAGAAACTTCTTAGGAACAGAGACGTGCCTTTGTAGAAGAAGAAGAAGCTTGGAGGATTATTGAATATCTCAAATGACAAAGAGAAGAGATGGCCAAAGCTACGGAGCTCAAGGCCAGACTTCCGGATGATTTCTCCGGAGAATCAGAGGATGTGGTACGATGGATGCTTGCCATGAAAGCGTACTTCAAAATGAACGGTGACCTTTATGATGATAAGGCAATGATGCTCACTATGCTTAACAAAATGAGCAAGGGACAAGGAAAAGTTTTTTCTGAAGGTTGGTTTTATCGTCTAGAAAGTCCTAATATCCCCGATGATCACCGCATCTTCGCTATCATGGCTGCTGACTTTGCCAAGACCTTCTTCCCCTTTGACACCGCCAGTAAAGCTCGCCGAACCATCCATAATCTTACTCAGAATACCAAGGATAAGGATGGCTTCACCAAATATGTCGCCGACTTTTCCCTTGCCGCTGCTCAGACAGGACTTGCAGATGAAGAAGCCCTTATCGAATATTTTGGACAAGGATTGGATGAGAAAATCGCTACCAATATCCTCTCTATGGCTGCTGTTCCTACCATACTCCAGGGATGGATGGATCAGGCTAGCAAATTTAATGTGCAGCAGGAATGCATCAAGGATATGTGTAAGGGCCTAGGGTGGAGACACTTCTCTAATGATAGGAAGGACCCCAATGCCATGGAAGTTGACGCTATTCGACTCTCCTCCATCGAGAAGGCTTGACACATTCGTGAAGGAAGGTGTTTCATCTGCCATAAGAAGGGTTGCACCACTCATAACCACCCTTGAGATGATAAGAAAACGGAAGGATCCACTCCTGTTAGGTCCAATAATCCCTTCAGGAATCAGACTAAAGTCGCAGCCGTTGTCACTCCTAACCCTCCTAAGGCACCAGAACCACCCCCATCTTTGGAGTTAGATGAGTACCTGAAAGTCCTAGAAGGACAAAAAGTAGATCAGAAGGAACTTGTACGAGTTCTCCAAGAATGCTTCAAAGAAGACAGGGAAAAGGTTTCCAGAATGTCTATCGATGAGAGAATCCAGGGTTTTTAGAATGGAGGAAAGCATCAGCATCTTTTCCTCCCAAATGTTCTGCTCCGATCCTTTGTACTAGTAAGAAAGAGAAATCTATTCGAATTCCCATCTCTCTCTCTCATGGAACAAAAACTGCTGAAATCAATGCTCTTATTGATTCAGGGGCCACTGAAAACTTTATCGACCCTATTACTATCACAAAGTATCAGTTCCCCACCAAACGACTTCCTTCTCCCATTAAAGCCTCGAATGCCAACACACCCTTAGGTGGATGTTTGTTGTTACGGTTTTCCTTTCACCCCTATTATTTCCTATCCTTTCTGATATTCCCTATTCCTCCCGACCTTTGTTCCTACTTCTTCCATCTTCTGATTTCTTCCATCTTTACCTCATAGCACTGGAGCTAGGGTTACCTCTTATAGTTATCATTCTCCAGAACATTCTAGATAGTTTCCTTTTTCTTCTTGGTCTGTGCGCAATTCCTTTACCTATAAGTAGTTGGACTTCTCGTCCCTGTACCTTAGCTAGTTCTATGCAATCCAAGCCTAGTAACCAGCAAGCCGCTCAGGACAAGCAAGACTACCACCATTCCAGTACTCTCAGCTACCACGCTAAGGAGTTTCCTCATTCATCAGGGAGTGACTTACCAATTGCTTATTTTCCTTGCAACCATTCAGGCGGACATCCCATACGGATGAGTCAATACCCTCTATTGGGAGATGACTGTTCTCGTGATAATCATCTTAGGATTGCCATGAAGGCATATCAGTATATTCCATCGAGTATACTTCATCGGTTACTAGCTGAGTTACTAGCCTCAGCATAACATTTGTTATGATTTTCTGTATCAAGCCTTGATCATAGGTTTGAGTCCTACTCAAACACATCTTTTTCTTCCTATTCTTTGTTTCCAGAACATTCCTAATAGTTTCTCATTTCTTATAACTCATTGGCTCAATAACTCATTTCCAGTTACTGTACTTTTGACTCATTTTGACTCATTTCTGTTCATCCTAAAGTAGCTCCTAGACCTTCCTTTAACTCACTATTTTAGTATATAAACCCTAGATATTCATCCTGTATTTCTCAAGCTAGTCTTACTCAGTTCTCCCTGAATACTAGCCCACCTTCAATCCCCTTGATTCCTTGTGGCCTCTTGAACCAGTGCCCTTGAGCTAGTATCTCCTCTGAACTCTCAAATGTATGGCATTGGACCAAGTAGATGTTGCTCAATGACAATAGATCAATGAGCACTATGACAGGACCATAGATCCTTGTCAAAAACCCTTGACCCTATAGCAGAGCATTAACTGTCACCAGAACCCCTTGAACCCTTGACCTATCTGAGTCTACATTCTCCTCAAATGTAACAATGTTCAATGGCATTGGACCAAGTAAATGTTGCTCAATGACAATAGATCAGTGAGCACTATGATAGGACCATAGATCCTTGTCAGAAACCCTTGATCCTACAGCAGAGCATTTACTGTTGCCAGAACCCCTTGAACCCTTGACCTATCTGAGTTTACATTCTTCTCAAATGTAACAATGTTCATGCTTTGCAAGTTTTCTCTTGAGATACATGGCCTTAGAGATGTTTGGTAGAATTGAGGTATAAAGACTGTGCAGGTTATACCATAGTCCCAAATTGCTGCTCTTTAGTCACTCCTTGACCTTTTTGCAGATATATGGATCACTGTCTTACTGAAAGACAGTATTTAAAGAATTGAAATGAGAGTTTGATGGAGTTCATCTTTTAAAATTTGAAGGTAGAGATCTTCATCCATCCTACCATCAATCTTGGCAGCAAATTCAATTTTCTGCCAAGTCATGCAGCCCTACATACATCATCACAGAGCCACCATCAAACTTGACAGTTTCCTCTGTTAGCCTATTACTAAGTCCCTCATCTGACTTTTTTCATGCCTTATAACTGTCTGATCCTAGGCAATTGATTTTGGTTTCATCAAACCATAATATCCTCTTTTAATCATCCACAGTCCAATATTGTAAGCATGGGCAAATTTCAAATGAGCCTTTTGATGTTTGAATGAAAGTAGAGGGCATTTGAGCTTAAACTACATCCTTTATTCCAGACTTTTTCAAATGAATGCAAATGGTACTGGAATGAAGAGACTAACCAGTGAATTTAGAGATGTTTTGGTCACTTGAACAGCATTTCAGCCCTTTGAGATGTGATAAGATGAATGGCATGGCAAATGTTAAAGGAGGAAAGTTTGAAGGGACAACCTCCAACTGACTTTGCAGGTTAGAATGCTCTTTGAAGCAAAGTCTAGAGATAGTAGCAGTGCCAATGCCAGTAGATGAGACAAAGTGAGCTGAGTGGCCAGCATCAAGCTGAGAAAGAATGGTATTCTTTTGGATAGTGAAAAGAGATCTTACATATGATGATAATGGTTGTGAATCAAGAAGTGGGGGAATTATTTTCAACTCAGACATGATATTTATATGTGTATGTGATTTGTAGTGCCAAATAGTAGTGGGTATCCTACTATTTGAATGAAATTATATTGTTCATGTCAAAAGTACAAAAAGTATTATATATAATGATACAGTATGTTTGTTTTAAAATGGTCATATCTTCACACACCCTGGCTCAAATCACATGACCAGGGCCCATTTTGTAGCTAGGAGTCTACTCTTCCCATGATCCCACTATAGGTAAGTGAAATTCCCACACTAGCAACTGCTATTTTAACTATACCACAAAATACCAAACATTGTAATGGTTTTTGGAGTTACTATGTGTATGTTGCTACAACACTAGTTTATTACCCTCCTATAAAGCCTACTGACTACCTTCTTATTCCTCTCATATCCCCTCACCTACCAATGGCCAAACACTTTGCTGAGATTCTGGCCTACTAGCTTAAAGCAGCCCCTTGCTGCCTTCTTGCCCATCCAGACCTTCTCTTAGACATGTCATGACTATGACAATCCTGATGTTACTCTGCCTTTATGTACTCTGATACATAACTCTGCTTCATACCTTTTTGTTGCTAAGTTTACTCTGCTTCACTTTACTCTGCTCCAACCTAGCATTACAAACTAGTTTTCTACTTGTTTCATCTTGACATCTCTACCTTAGTTTCATCTATGACATCTCCATTCCAGTGTCAGCCTTGACACCTCCATTTCTGTTTCAATATGACACCTCCACTCCTGTTTTATGGATCAGTTGTCAACACTCATTGCAACTATTTCATCCTACTTATATATAAATACTGTGGTTTGCTGAGGACTTCTCTTCAGTTCAAATATCAACTAAATTCCCCACTATTCTCTCCTGCTCTCCTCAAGTCTTAGCTCAGAACTCCTCAACTAAGCATCTGACCTTGTTCCACCTTCATCCTCCAAAATACTGTTACAGTTTTCCCTACTCCACATTATCTTTTCACCTTACACCTGTCCCGGACTGTATTCCCTTCCTATTTTGCCTGAACTTCCTCATACTTCTATCACATTCTATGATTCCAATTCTCTCCATTTTGCCTCACAGTACTGGAGCTGTAGTTCTACCTCTTTCATCCATATCCTCCAGAACATTCTAGATAGTTTTCTTTCCTTCCTCTTGGTCTGTGCTCAATCTCTGTACTATAAATGCCTAAGCCCTCCTCCATGTACTTTAGCTAGTTCTATGCAATCTAAGCCTAGTAACCAGCAAGCCACCTATGGGTGAGACCCCACAATTCCATTCTACAACATCTACATCTTAGTGGTGACCCTTTTCACCAATGATCACCACATCCATGTCGACTTCCTACAGAGAGGAGTCAACGTCTTTATCATCATCTTAGTCACCATACAGCCAGGACTTTGTCATTGTTACACTGAGGCTAGTAACTCAGCTAGTAACCGATAAAATAGAATTGATGGTAGATTCTATGTCTCCTACTAGGCCAAACTCCGATGAGGATGGCAATGATGATAGTTGTCCCTTGTTGGATGAACTCTACTCTGACTTGAAGATCATGTTGGGCAATAGTTGTGATAAAGTAGAGGACTTGATACAGGACTTCATGGTAGTGGATTATGGCGAAGTAACAAGTGACTTGATAGGTCAGAATGGTAGTGGATCTCACTCGAAGAGTGGCTTGCTGGTTACTAGGCTTGGATTGTGTAGAACTAGCTAAGGTACATGAAAGAGATGTTGACTACTTATAGTACAAGAAGTGTGCACAGACCTAGAGTTAAGAAAGGAAGTTATCTAGAATGTTCTGGAGAATAAGGACGAAAAGAGTATAGTACAGCTCCAGTGCTGCAAGGCAAAATGGGAGAACTTGGGGGTATGAAAGGTCATAGAATGTAATGGAAATGTTTGGGAAGAGATGGAAAAGAGATAGGGGTGACCAATATCATAACATTACCCCCTTTCTATTGTCCAGATCACTGAGCTGGTTAAACTCCCACTGGACTATTATTCTCCCCTCCAGAAGTGGAATTTTCTTCAATGACCCAGGCAGTGGTAGCAGGGTTGGTAGATACATCTGGGCAGTAGGTGTGTTTATGTCCATGTATTCCGCAGCCATTGCAAGGGAGACCTCGGCAAGCATCCTTCCTATGACCTGGTGCCCATAAGAAGCACTTTGGACAGTGATATCGATGACATTCCAAGTACCAATGCCTCCACTGTTGACACTTAAAGCATTGTCCACATTGAATGGGGGCATCAGGGAGATGGTCGACATCGATGGGGTGGTTGGGAGTACCAAAGGAAGAGGTGGTGGCTCCATCAGCAGAGGTGAAGCAGAGATCATTCAGGGCTTGGTGGAGTGTCTTCATATTAGGAGAAGGAGGTCAAGAGGGAGTGGGAGTCCATGAATCAGTAGGGGTTTGGGCCCATGCAGACTGAGGGGTCCGGGTAGGTTGGGATGGGTTGGGGACTGGGAGAGCTGGGGAGTCGTCATAAGATGAAAGTTGCAGAGGAGGGGGGGGTTGGGGTGAGTAGGGTGTTGGTCAGCATCGGGGGGTTCTACGATGGCATTGGGGAGGCAGGGGGCTGTGAGATGCAGAGTATTGGGATGGGGACAAGTTGGGAGTAGTGAGTGAGGTGAGGAGGAAACAGGGTAGAATGTGGTCCATAGTAGTGAGGGGGTAGCCTTGATAGAGATCCTCCTCAGAGGGGGTGAGGCCATCCATGAGAGACTGGAGGATGGGGATGAGGAAAGGGGGAATTCAGTTAATGAAGAACCAAAATCCTTTGTTATACATCACATCTAAAGATGGGGTTTGCTCCCATTTGAGAGCATTGGAGGAGTAGGTCTGTAGTATTAGATTTGGTGGTACAAGCATACCAATGATTGTAGGGGGGTAGCTTGATCCCACAGGGGATCATGTTTGACAGTGAAGAGAGGGCAAGGGTCAGCGAGGACAGTCCCAAAGAGAATGTGGTGGTAGTAGACTGGGAGGCGTTCAGCTTAGATAGCCAGGGAAGACATTGGTGAGTAGGTTTGAAAGGTGACAGATGAACAGGGTGAGATGGGTAGAAGAGTAGTTGATTGGGGTTTTAAAGGTGGTGTCAAGCTTTATACTCTTCTAGTGCCTCAGAGGCATTTCTGAGGTTGGACTCTGGTTCCCAGGTATTCTTGGCAGAGGAATATCCTTTCCATTTTACAAGGTACTGTCTCCAGCCTCGTGTGCTGCAGTGATTAAGGATGTCTTCAACTTCCCATTCTTCTTCACCTTCTATCTCTTCTGATGGGGGTTTTAAGAAGTTGGGGCTGTGTTCCAGAGTTTCCTGATAGGGTGATATGTAAGAGTGATGCATGGAAGACATTATGAATTTTCCAAGATGGAGGGAGTCGGAGTTCATAAGTGATAGGGGACACGACCTTTGAAACTTTGAAGGGACCTTTGCATCATGGGAGGAGTTTCTTGGAGGTGTGACGGAAGCAGAGATTCCGTGCTTCTAGCCATACCTTGGAGAAAGTCCTTTCTTTCATGATCCAAGCTGAATTCTTGTGAGCCATGAGGGCTTCCTTCCATGCTTTATCAAGGAGGGAAAGACATTTTTCCAGAGCAGGGATAAAGGTTTTTCTGAGAGGGGGGTATCCCCTTGGTTCATATCCAAACATTAGGGAGAACGGGGTCTTTTGAGTTGAAGTGTGTACATTGGAGTTGTGAGAGAACTCAGCTAGAGGGAGTAACTCTACCCATTTGTCTGGGCGACCCTCAGAGAAGATTCTTAGATAGGTTTCTAGGGATTGGTTGACTTGTTCAGTCTCTCCATCAGTTTGAGGATGGTATGTGGTAGAGAGCCATAAGTCATATCCTAGGAGTCAGGAGAGTTCTCATGCAAATGCAGATGCGAATTGGGGTCCTCTATCCAATATGATGAAAGAATGGAGTCCAAATCTGGGGAAAACTTTTTCCACGAAGAGTTGAGTAACACCCTCAGTGTCGATGTTTTTGGAACAAGGGGAGAAAATTACCCCCTTTGTAAGGCTGTGGTCAACCATGACCAAAATAGAATCAAAGCCATGAACTGGAGGGAGGTCCATAATGAGATCAACTGAGATCTGTTTGAAAGGTTGGGAGGTGGAGGAAGGAATAGGGGAGAGCAGGGGAACAGTCGGATGAGTGTTCACCTTATGCTGTTGGCAAATGGCACAGCCAGAGATGAATTGACAAATGAAGGTGGATAGGCCAGGCCACCAAAAGTCTTGTGCGACCAGGGCATGAGTTCAGAAGATTCTGCCATGCCCACTGGTGAAGAACAAGTGAATTGAGGATACGATGTTGTGTTGGAGGGATTTTGGGACATAGAGGCAGTTGTGGAAGTAGAGTTTCCTGTTGTCAAAGGACCAATCATGAGGGAAGGATTGGGGGAATAGGGGGGAGTCCTCCATGGACTTTGCAATGGCATCTGTTACGATTTTCCCCTTGTTCCCCTATCTGATATTCTTGTTCCCTATTTTCTCCAGTGTTTCCTACTTTTCCCGTCCCTATGTTTTCCATCTTCCGATTTCTTCCATTTTACCTTGTAGTACTGGAGCTCAGGGTTACCACTTACAGTGACCTCCAAAACCCTTTCAATAACTAACTCTGATGGAGTGCATGAAGTGCACTGCAATCACCTGGAACAATCACATCAAGCTTTGCTGGAGAGAAAGATAGTACATACTCTTGGCTAC
>JBBPMM010000423.1:0-24363 GCA_038090335.1 Solioccasus polychromus
AAGGAGGCTATACCAAGTACTAATACCCTATCCAATTCAAAAGCTCAAAAACCCTTTCAATGACATTGCTGACTTGAAATGATGATATCTCCACAGTGTGTGAACCAAATCACATGACTCAGGGGGCAATTTTGTAGCTGAGAGTGAGTACTATTTATAACTCCACCAAAGCTAAGTGAAATTCCAATGGTGTATGGCAGTGTGCTTCATGCACTGCTATTAGAGTTAACATTGAAAGGGTTTTTGAGCTCACTGTAAATACTGTAGTTTGCTAAGGACCTCTCCTCAGTTCAAATATCAACTAAATTCCCTGCTATTCTTCTCCTGCTCTCCTCAAGTCTTAGCTTGGATTCCTCTCTGACTAAGCATCTGACCTTTCTCCACCTTCATCCTCCGAAATACAGGACATGAGTGCATAAGGGCACAGCTCTCCACCTGAGTAGCTGAAGCCAAGTCCTTTTTGACCCAACTCTGACCCAAGTCTGCCTACTTCGTCTCCCTCCAACTGCAGAGCAAGAGGGGAATAGCATTGGACCAATATTTGACAGAATGTTTTCTTGTTTCTACTAATCATTACTTGTATTGCAAGTTCATGGGCTGCCAAGACTTCTTCTCTAGCTTTAGTGAGCTCTTGTAGTTGGGTTTCAATGGAGGGGAGGTTGGTTTTGGCAATGATTATAAGAAGGGGATGGGATTCATAGCCCATCATGAGAAAAAATGGGGATTTTCCAGTTATGAAGTGAGGGTGGTGATTATGGGTAAATTTCACATGGAAGATAAGGTCCAACCATAAGGTGGGGTTGTTTCCACAGAAGATTTGAATATAGGTTTCTATTTCCTGATTGACATGCTCAGTTTCTCCATCAGATTGGAGGTGATAGGCAGTGAAGAACAAGAGGTTATATCTGAGGAGTTTTCCAAGTTCTTGTGTGAAGGAAGAGGCAAACTGTGGTCCCCTGTCTGAGATGATTTTGTCATAGAGGCCAAAGTGATGAATAGACTGAAAGGTGGTTAAGTGGACTATTAGTCCTAGCCACCTAGGGATAGTCTGAGGGTAATGGGGAGTGAATAGGTTCACCCCAGAGGGACTCTATTGAAGGAGGGTTAGTTCTAGAATGAAGTAGGGTGTGTACAAAGTAGTCCAGTTGCAGTTCAGACTGTCATAGATAATAGTCCAGTCAATGTAGAGTGTGATAAGATGTGAAGACTGGTGGTACAGTTGAGAAAACAGTGTGGTAGATGGTGTAAATGGTGAGGGAGACAGTCCCAATGGTGACAGTTTGTGAGCAAACAGTAGCTGTCATTTCTAATGACAAATACAAAATTTTATAGTCTGGGTATGCCCAGACTTCTAAGTGGGTATGAAGTATCATATGGAAGAAGTACCTGATGACATAACAAAAATGACAAAAGGCCCAAATGTCAAAGGTGATGTCAGAGCTATGAACCTAAGGGTCTAAGTAATAAGAAGAGCCTATGAAAAGAGTAATTGAATAATAAAAGATAAGATAAGGAGTAGTCCAGTCAGTATATAACTAGTCTGACCAGTCTTAAGTAGACCAGGTAAACAGATGCTCCAGACTATTGTTAAACATAAGGAAACAAAGTAAATAAAAGAATAGAGGTGTAGGAAATATAGAAAATAAAGGTTATACAGTACATGTAGAGGTGCACCAACCTCTACAGCAAGTGTAAACTTTATGGAAGAAAAGTGAGGCAATTCCTTCTGTAGGGATGGTCTTCTTAGTGGGGCAGAGAATTACCCCCTTAGTAAGCACATGGTTGACCATGACCAGTAATATGTCAAAGTCTGCAGAGAAGGAAAGGTTGGTGATGAGATCACAGGATATTTGTTGAAAAGGTCAGATGGTGTGGGAAGTGATAGGAGATTGTTATAGTTATATGCACTCCTGAGACTTTCTTTCCTTTTCCTTCTTCCTAGTTGTCTTCCTTTTGCCTCACAGCACTGGAGCTGTGTGACCACCCCTTTAGGTAGTTATCCTCCAGAACATTCTAGATAGTTTCCTTATCCCTTTTGGTCTGTGCACCATCCCTGACCTTATAAATAGTTGTCTTCCTGTATGTGTTCCTTAGCTAGTTCTATACAATCCAAGCCTAGTAACCAGCAAGCCACCTCAAGTGTGAGTTCCACCATTCCCCTCTACCAAGTCTGTTATGCTGGGTCTAGTAACTCAGCTTCAATAGCTTCGATGGTAGAAGCGATACCCTAGTCTATGCCTTAGTCCTGGGCAGACAGTGACTAAGACAACGATGAAGACATTGACTCCTCTCTGAAGGAAGTCAATCCTGATATGATAATTGTTATGCTGAGGCTAGTAACTCAGCTAGTAACTGATGAAGTATACTCAGTGGTAGATGCTGATATGTCGACGTGGTAATCCTAGGATGATTATGACGAGAACAGTCGTCTCCCAATAGAGGGTATCGACTTGCCTGTAAGGGAGATCCTGCACAGTGGTGATAAAGATGATCAGCTGATATCTCACTCCTCGATGAGTGAGAAAACTCCTTAGCATGGTAGCTGAGAGTACTGGAATGATGATAGTGGTCTCGCTCATCCTGAGCGGCTTGCTGGTTACTAGGCTTGGATTGCGTAGAACTAGCTAAGGTACAGGAGGGAAATGTCTGCCTATTTATAGGTAGAAGGAATGTGCACAGACCAAGAAGAAAAAGGAAACTATCTAGAATGTTCCAGAGAATGAACAACTATACTAAGTAACCCTTAGCTCCGGTGCTACAAGGTAAAGTGGAAGGAATCGGAATGCGGGAAAGATACAGTAGGACCAATGATCAGAGAAAGTAGGAAGACAACGGAAAGAATAGGAAAAGATAGGGATTCCCAGTAAAACCATAACATTACCCCCATTCTAACGTTCAGATCACAGAACTGGACTATTATTCTCTCCTCCTGACGAAGAGTGTTCTTCGACAATCCAAGAGGCAACCGGAGAGTTAGTAGAAATATTGGGACAATAAATGACTTTATGTCCTCTAACTCCACAATCGTCACACGTGACAATGACTCTGTAAATGTCCTGGAGCCCATAGGTAGCACTTTGGACAATGATACTGAGGGCACTCTTGATACCAATGTCCCCACTGTTGACATTTGAAGCATCATCCTGAGCAGACAGGAGTATCTGGTAAGGCGTCAACATCGATAGGGTGAGTGGGAGTTCCTGGAGTAGGAGACTGAGGGGGAGTAGAGGAGGGAATGGGAAGATGAGTGTCATTGTCGTAGGAGGTAACTGGGTTTGACCACTCAGGTTGGGGTGTCCAGGTAGGTCTAGAGGGTTCTGGAACAGGAAGGGCAGGGGTATCATCATAAGAGGAGAGACGAGGCTGAGAGGGAACTATGTAAGGTGTGGAACGGTGTCGAGGGCAACGGCGGGGGCGATGAGTAGAAGGGGGAGTAACAGGAGAGGAAGACGAAGGAGGGCTCGGGGACAAGGGTGAAGACAAAAGGAAATGGGGTTCGATCCCGTTGGTGGTGGTGAGAGGGTATCCCGAATAGCGGGTTTCCTCTAGGGGAGTAAGTCTGTCTAGAAGGGATTGGAGAATGGGAATGGTTGTCGACGGGACACAGTTCACAAAGAACCAAAAGCCCTCTTGGTGCATGAGGTCTAGGAGGTGGTCCAATGTCTGTTGAGTTGAATGTTGATGGCTTGAGTGAAGGCGGAATTGGGACCGGAGCAGGAGTGTTGAAACAACAAATCAGTGGTGTAAATTTGATGGTAAAGGCGTACCATCGTTTGCAATGATGACGCCTGAGGCCAAAGAGGGTCATGCTCCATGCAAAAGAGGGGGTGTGGGTCAGCAAGGACGGTGGCAAAGAGGATATGTCAGCACGAAACAGGGAGGCATTCAGCATAGATGGCGGGAGACGACATAGCTACAGGCAAAGGTGATAGATGAATGGAGGTGTAAGATGGGTTGTCAGAGTCTTAAAGATGTTGTCGAACTTTATACTCCTCTAGTATCTCGGATGGATTTCCTAGGTTGGATTCTGGTTCCCAGGTATTTTCAGCAGAGGAGTATCCCTTCCATTTTACCAGGTATTGTCTCTGTCCTCAAGTTCCGCGGTGATTAAGGATGTCTTCAACTTCCCATTCTTCTTCCCCTTCTATCTCCTCTGATGGCAGCTTTAAGAAATTGGGTCCCTGTTCTGGTGTCTCCTGATAGGATGATAGGAGTGATGCATGAAAGACATTATGAATCTTCCAGGATGGGGGAAGGCAGAGTTCATAGGCAAGGGGAGAGATGATTTTCGAGATTTTGAAGGGGCCCTCCCATCGAGGGAGGAGTTTCTTGGAGATATGTCGAAAGCGGAGGTTTTGGGCTTCCAACCATACCTTATCTCCGACCTTCCACAGTTTAAATTTGGAAAAGGTCTGTTCCTTCATGATCCGAGCGGAATTCTCGTGAGCTGCAAGGGCTTCTTTCCATGCCTCGTCTAGGAGGGTAAGATGCTTTTCCAGAGCCAGGATGAATGTCTTTCCTAAGGGTGGGTATCCTCAGGGTTCATATCCAAACATGAGGAAGAATGGAGTTTTTTGTGTGGAGGAATGGACGTTAGAGTTATGGGAGAATTCGGCAAGGGGTAACAGGTCCACCCATTTATCAGGATGACCCTCAGAGAAGATTCGTAAGTATGTTTCCAAGGATTGGTTTGTCTGTTCTGTTTCTCCATCGGTTTGTGGATGGTAAGTGGTGGAAAGGCGAAGGTCATAGTCAAGGAGGCGAGATAATTTGCGAGCGAAAGCAGAGGCGAATTGGGGACCACGATCTGAGATAATCGATGAATGGAGGCCAAAATGAGGAAAAACCTTTTCCAAGAATAACTGTGCTACTCCCTTGGCATCAATGTTTTTAGAACAAGGCATGAAAATTACCCCCTTCATAAGGCCATGGTTGACCATGACCAGAATAGAGTCAAAGCCCTGAACAGGGGGAAGATTGGTGATAAGATCAACCAAGATTTGCTCAAAAGGGTGGGAAGCAGCAGAGGGAATAGGGGAAAGAGGGGGAATGGTGGGATGGGTGTTGACCTTGTTTTGCTGGCAGATGGCGCAACCAGTAACAAAACATCGGACGAAGGTGGAGAGGCCAGGCCACCAGAAATCACGAGCAACGAGAGCATGAGTGCAGAAAATACCGCCATGGCCACCAGCAAAGGAGGAGTGGACTGAAGAGATGATGTCATGACAAAGGGGTTCCAGAACATAGAGGCGATGATGGAAGTATAATTTTCCGTCGACGAACGTCCAATCACGGATAGACAAGCAAGGAAAGAGAGGGGAATCTTCGAAAGACTTAGCGATGGCATCAAGAACCAATGGGTCCGAGGTGGAGGATTGGGTGATTTTATCTGCAAGGGTGAGATCAATGGACTGAAGGAAGATGCCATCAGGGAGAAGAGTGACTGCTTGGTTGTTGTCAGCAGTGTCAGTGTGGTCCTTTTGAGAGAGTGCATCTGTGGGACCCATATGAGAGCCCAGTTGATGGACAAACTGGAGATCAAAGTCTTGGAGGAAGAGGAGCCAGCGAGCCTGGTGACGAGAAAGTTTCCACAGTTCCCGGAAATAGGATAAATTCTTATGATCGGTGAGGACAGTGACAGGAAGAGAGGTGCCTTGAAGGTAATGACGCCATTCATAAAGGGCGTGAATGACAGCGAGTAATTCTCGGTCATAGATATTGTAATTCTGCTCCATGGGAGATAAAGTCTTCGAAAGATATGCACAGGAATGAAGATCCCCACTGGCATCCTTTTGCATGAGGACACCTCCGGTAGTGACAAGGGAAGCATCTGTCATGAAAAAGAAGGAAGCTGTAGTGTCCGGGAGACGAAGGACAGGTGCAGACATAAAAATCTGCTGAAGGGTACGGAAGGCTGATTTGTGCAATGTGGACCACTCCCAAGTGGTCGCTTTCTTGGTTAAATCAATAAGGGGTTGGGCAATGGTAGAAAAGTTCGTGATGAACTTTCGATAAAAGTTACAGAACCCCAAAAACGACCTGACTGCTTTAATAGAAGAAGGCAGTTGCCATTCTTGAATGGCCTTCAACTTAGTAGGATCCATGGACACTTGGTGATGACTGACGATCATCCCCAGGTATTCGACTTTGGCAACATCGAAAGAACATTTGGAAATTTTTAAAGAAAGATGGAGATCCTTTAGTCGTTGAAGAACCCGTTTCGTTCATTCAGTATGTTGGGTAGGGTCTGAGGAGTGTTGAATGTGCGCTATTGTAGCTAGCACTTCAATGGACTACATAAGCATACCATAAGTAGTAATTACCATATTAGTATGTAGTTAAATATTCGAACTCCACAGCTGAGTTCTAATAGAGTCTTTAACCTCTACCATCATCATCTGTGAGCGCCCTCCAGACAATAACCTCTGTAAGTCAAGCAGGCTTTCCTCTTGCTGTAACAGTCTAGTCTGTTTCAACAAGGAGTGGATAAGGATGTCGTCCATATAGATGACAACCCATCCTTCCAAGATAAGGTCTTGAAATCTGTCATTCATGAATGCTTGGAAGGTGGCAGGGGAGTTACATAGTCCAAAAAACATCACTGTTGGTTTGAAGAGACCGAACGGCGTGATAAAGGCAGCCTTCCATCAATCCTCTGGTTTGATGAGGACATTATTGTATCCCCACCATATGTCAAACTTGGTGAAGATCGTTGAATCTTTCAATTTATCCAACAGGTCAGAAATGAGAGGGAGTGGATAAGCATTCTTGACCATATGGGAATTGAGGTATTTGTAATCCTGACAAGGTCGTAAAGAGCCATCCTTCTTTGGTACAAAGAAGAAGGGAGAAGCTTGAGGGGACTTTGATGGTACGATCTGACCAGTTCGAAGATGTTCGTCAACGAACTCTTTACACGTTTCCATTTCTTTAGGATTTAAAGGATAAACCTTGGCTATTTTTGGGATGAAGGATTTGTCAAGGTCAATCCCATGGTCAAAGGGTCAAGATGGGGGGAGAAGATCATGAGTCTTTTCTTCGAATATCGAACTATATTCCTTATACTCCGGGGGTAAGGTCTTTTCTTTCTTTGGTGCAGCAATGGCCATTTCGGTAGCGATGGTGGTCTTTTTTAACGATTCGACCAAATAATATTGTTCTAGGGCTTCCCCTTCAGCATTATGATTTTCGGATAAGGCAGGGATTGTGACAACCCAATTAGTCCAATCGATTCGTGGATTTACCTTGGTAAACCAGGGGATCCCCAAGATTACTTGGTCTCCTCCACAGTTTAGTATGAGGAAACGAATGACTTCTTCTCGCCCTGCCATATTGACGGCCAGGAAGGCTTCTTTTCGGATAAACCCTCCTTTGTTGGTGGACCTGCCGGCATTAGAAGCTTTGATAGGGGAAAGGAGTTGTCTGGTAGGGAACTGGTACTTAGCAATGGTGATGGGGTCGATAAAATTTTCTGTAGCTCCAGAGTCAATGAGAGCATTAATTTCAGCGGTTTTCGTTCCGTGAGAGAGAGATGGGAATTCGAATAGATTTCTCTTTCTTACTGGTACAAATGATAGGAGTGGAACGTTCGGGAGGAGAAGACGCTGATGCTTTCCTCCGTTCTAAAAACCCTGAATTCTCTCGGCAGTGGACATCCTCGAGACCTTTGTCTCGTCTTCCTCAAAACACTCTTGAAGGACGCATACAAGTTCTTTCTGATCGACCTTTCGCCATTTAAGGACTTTGAGGTATTCGTTGAGTTCAGAAGATGGGGGGGGTTCTGGCATTTTAGGAGGACTGGGAGTGACGACGGCTGCGACTTTAGTCTTTCTGAAGGGATTGTTGGATCAGATGGGAGTAGATCCTTCTATCTTCTTATCATCACGAGGATGATTGCAAGTGGTGCAGCCCTTCTTATGGCAAATGAAACATCTTCCTTTGCAAATGTGTCGAGCCTTCTAAACAGGGGAGAGCCAAATGGCATCGACTTCCATGGCATTAGGGTCCTTTCTGTTGTTAGAGAGGTTTCTCCACCCTAGGCCCTTATGCATATCCTTGATGCGCTCCTGCTGCGCATTAAACTTGCTTGCCTGGTCCATCCAACCTTGAAGTGTGGTAGGGACTGCAGCCATAAAGAGGATATTGGTGGTAATCTTTTCGTCTAATCCTCTCCCGAAGTATTCAATGAGGGCTTCTTCGTCTGATAACCCAGTCTGGGCGGCAGCAAGAGAGAAGTCAGCAACGTATTTGGCAAAGCCATCCTTATCTTTCGTATTCTGGGTAAGATTACGGATGGTTCGGCGAGCCTTGCTGGCAGTATCATAAGGGAAGAACGTCTTGGCGAAGTCAGTAGCCATGATGTTGAAGGTACAATGGTCATCGGGAATGTTAGGGCTTTCCAGATGATAAAACCAACCCTCAGAGAAGACTTTTCCTCGTCCCTTGCTCATCTTGTTAAGCGTGGTGAGCATCATTGCCTTATCATCGTAAAGGTCACCGTTCATCTTGAAGTACGCCTTCATGGCAAGCATCCAGCATACTGCATCTTCTGACTCTCCAGAGAAGTCATCCAGTAGTCCGGCCTTGAGCTCAGTAGTCTTGGCCATCTCTTCTCTTTGTCAGTTGAGGTATTCTGCAGTTCTATGGGCTTCTTCTTCTTTGACAAAAGCACGTCTCTGTTCTCAAGAAGCTTCTACTCTTCTCCTAACTGTTTCGTCATCGTGTCCTTCTGTGGACAATTGCTGGGCAAGTCTAGTGTCTTGCTCGTCGTCAAGCTCTTGCTCCCAATCAACCTCCTGTTGTGGGTCTTGCTCAACATCAATGGGAGTCTCCTGGTGAGACAGCTCTGGAAGTGAAGTGGTTCGTTTGAGAGGAATAGAGGAAGAAGTGGCAACAAAGGGGATGGAGTAAGGGTTGTGGGTTCTCTTCTTCTTCTGATAGGGCGAAGGGTAAGCAGAACTACGAGGTGGAGTAATGGTGGATAAAGGGGTTCCGTCCGCTGTGGAAGGGGGACGGTGAAGAGAGCTAGTTCTTTTGTTATGCTGAGGCTAGTAACTCAGCTAGTAACTGATAAAGTATACTCGGTGGTAGATGCTGATACGTTGACATGGTAATCCTAGGATGATTACAACGAGAACAGTCGTCTCCCAATAGAGGGTATTGACTCGCCCATAAGGGAGATCCTGCACAGTGGTGATAAAGATGATCAGCTGATATCTCACTCCTCGATGAGTGAGAAAACTCCTTAGCGTGGTAGCTGAGAGTACTGGAATGATGATAGTGGTCTTGCTCATCCTGAGCAGCTTGCTGGTTACTAGGCTTGGATTGCATAGAACTAGCTAAGGTACAGGAGGGAAATGTCTGCCTATTTATAGGTAGAAGGAATGTGCACAGACCAAGAAGAAAAAGGAAACTATCTAGAATGTTCCGGAGAATGAACAACTATACTGAGTAACCCTTAGCTTCAGTGCTACAAGGTAAAGTGGAAGGAATCGGAATGCGGGAAAGATAGGACCAATGATCGGAGAAAGTAGGAAGACAACGGAAAGAATAGGAAAAGATAGGGATTCCCAGTAAAACCATAACAATAATCGTTAGTGAAGAGAGTCACAATGATAATGTAGATATTGAAAAACAGTATCTTGGGATCTCACCTGAAGGTGGCTTGCTGGTTACTAGGCTTTGATTGTGTAGAACTAGCTACAGTACACTTTGTAAGAGACCAGTATTTATAGTACAGGAGTTATGCACAGACCAAGGAAGGGAAAGGAAACTATCTAGAATGTTCTGGAGAATAAGAACAAACTGAGTAAAAGTACAGCCCCAGTTCTGTAAGGCAAAATGGGAAAGATTGGAACTATAGAATATCATAGAATGTGATGGAAAGATATGGGAGAAAACAGAAAATGATACAGAGAATGACAGAAGGCATCAATAAGGAGAAAATTGTAACAAAGTCTTTGTCATAGTTGCAACTCTAGTCCAGTGCAACTTTCTTATACAGGTAGACTTCCTACAAAGAGGAACTCTAGTGCTCATCATCATTCTAGTCACCATCTGGCCAGGACTTTACCATCAACTAGCTTATTATTACCAAATCTAGCTGAGTTACTAGCCTCAGTGTAACAGAGATAGTGGGAGAATTGTCAAATGCATATTGGTTTGTTTTGTTGACAAACTGCACAGCTGGCAACATATTTTCACATGTATTGGGCTAGTTCAGGCCATTAGAATTCAAAAGAGACAAGTTGCCATGTTTTTAAATATCCTGGGTGTCTTGCAGTTGAGTGGTCATGGTGTTGTTCAAGGACTAGTTTTCTAAGCGAGTCTTGTGCAGGGACATAGATATGCCCTTGAAACATGAGGATTCCAGCATTGTATTTCCAATCAGAGAGGCAGGATCTAAAGGCTGGTGGTACTTCTCCATCAAGAGCTTGGAGGACATTTAGCATGAGTGGGTCATCTTTGGAGGAGAGTGCAAGTTTTTCTAATAGATTTATGTCAATGAGGTTGATAAACAGATTATCAGGGAGGAGTGTGGTGTTTTCATTGTCATGGTCATTGGTTGAGCATAGGTCTGGTCATCTGGAGAAGGCATCTGAAGCAGAGAGGAGTTTTCCAGGGACATGGGTGAGTTGTAGGTTGAAGTCAGCAAGGTCAAGTAGCCATCTGGCTTGTCAACAATTGAGTTTCTGGGGTTGTTGGAAGTAAGTTAAGTTTTTATGATCAGTGAACACTTTGACTGGGAAGGATGATCCTTGAAGGTAGTGTCTCCAGGTTTTCAAGGCTCAAATGATGGCCAGAAGCTCCCTATCAAAGATATTGTAGTTTCTCTCTGCTGGGGAGAATGATTGGGAGAGGTAGGAACATGGGCACCAGTCTCCATTTTTGTCAGTTTGTAATAGGACTCCTCCTGTGGCATGTTTGAAGGCATTGGTGGCAATGGCAAAAGGTTTGGTTAGATCAGGGAGTTGAAGTATGGGTTTGGACAGGAACAGGGTTTTGAGGGAGTCAAAGGCTTGTTGGCATTGTGGGGTCCATTCCCAGGACAGGTTTTTCTTGGTTAAGTCAATGAAGGGTTAAGCAATATCAGAGTAGTTGGGAATGAAGCATTGGTAGAAGTTTGCAAACCCTAGGAATGATCAAACATCCTTTACTTTGGTGGGGATTGGCCATTTAGAAATCCCTTCTAGTTTTACTGGATCCATAGCTAGTTGTTCTAGACAAGGTATCATTCCAAGGTATTTAACTTCAGTCATGGTGAATTTGCATTTTTCTAGTTTCAGGTGGAGGTTGAGCTCAACCATTCATTGAAGGACCTGTTTGGTTTGTTGAACATGTTCTTTTTTAGTGGAGGATACAATAAGGAGGTTGCTCATATAGATTACTAACCATCCTTCTGTGATCATGTCATGGAAAGAGTTGTTCATAAACCTTTGAAAGGCAGGGGGAGAATTGGTTAGTCCAAAGAACATAATGACCAGTTCAAAGAGTCCTTTATGGGTGATGAAAGTGGCTTTCCATTGGTGGCTGTCTTTTATTTGAACATTGTTGTATCTCCATCTGACATCAAACTTTGTGAACAGTTTGGCATCTTTCAGTTTGTCAATGAGGTTGAAGATGAGGGGTAGAGGGTAGGCATCTCAGATAGTGCATTCATTCAAGTATCAGTAATCTTGGTATGGTTGGAGTCCTTCATCTTTCTTTTTGACAAAAAAGAATGGCAAAGCTTGGGGGGAATTCAATGGTCAGATTTTTCCACATTTTAGATTTTCTTCAAGGAAGTCTTCAGTGGCTTTTTGCTCTTCGGAGGACAGAGGGTATAGCTTTCCAACTTTTGAAATGAAGGTTTCATCAAGGTTGATCTCATGGTTGTATGGTCTGGATGGGGGGACATGGTCGGTGGATTCCTTAGAGAAGACTGAAGTGAATTGTTGATATTCTGGGGGTAGCTGGACTTTGGGTTTCTCTTTTTCAGTCACCACTGCTAATTCTGTAGCTTGAGAGAGTTGTGCAATGAAGGCAGGTGAGGCAAACTTGGTTCCAAGCTTGATAGTCAGGGTAAAGGTTCTGGCATCTTTGACCTTTTGGTTCATCAGTAGTTTTGTGGAGGTAGTTTAGAAGTCATTGCTTTTGGTCATTCTCCATGTATACTTCTCTCAGTCCTGGACATTCCAAGAAGGAGAGTTGATGAAGGTATTCTGTTTGAGAGGGGTCTTCTTGGTTGAGTAGGTTGCTTTGGTTGACTTCTTCTGACAAGATGATGATCTTGGTGGACCAGTCAATAGTAGGGTTGGCACTTTGCAGCCAAGGGAGTCCCAGGAGTACATTTTCTCTCCCACAGTTCATAACATGGAAGGCAGTTCATAGTTTAATTCCTTGGATATTGATGAAAAGGCAGGTAGTGGATTGCACTCCATTGGGTTAGTTCAGGGATAGATCTGCATTCCAGACCTTGATGGGAACAGCTAGTCATTCAGTGGGTAGCTGGTGTTTTTTGATGAACTCCTAGTCTATACAGAAGATGTCAGTGCCACTATTGATGAGGGCTTGAGTTTTGATGATTTTCTGAGTGTGTGAAGGGACAATGAGCTGGATTGGGATTTGCACAGATTTGTTACAGGCAGCTATTGTTATAGGAGCACACACTGGGTCTAAGGAGGTGGCTTGCATCATCCAAGGCCTCCTGTTTAAAAATCCTTGAGGATAGACAAGACCCTTGCTATGTCCATTTCTTTGGGTTCTTTGTCTTCTTCTTCTATTCTTCTAACCTTTCTAGGTTGTGGGGTAAATTCTGGGCATTGATTGCTTTAGTGTCCCTTCTTTTAGCATTGAAAGCAGCATCTGAGTTTTTGGCAGTGCTCTCTTTCTTCAAGGGTCAACTTTGGTACTTTGACCACATCCACATTCATGGCATTAGGATCTTTGGTGGGTTTAGGGTCATAGGCAAAGGTCTGTCAGAGAGTGGTATGGGACTGGTTGTGCATGGCAGCAATCTTTTCTGCATGCTCAAACTTGGTTTGGAAGTGGATCACTTTCTTGTACCACTTAGCAATGGTTGTGGGAGGAGTGTCCATGGCATAGATCTTTCAGGAGAGAGCAGGGGGAATTTCCACAGCAAAGTATTCAATGAGTACTTGATCAATGGTTACTCTGGAGGTAGCAGCATGGTTTTGAAAGTTGGCAATGTATTCAGTGAGCAAGAGTTCAAAGGAGGCACTTTTGCACTTTTGGGTCATCCTGGTTGTGGACATCCAGACCAGGGCATTGCTGACAGTGTCATGGTGTTCAAAGGCTGACTTGAATTCTGTTTTAAAGTCATTGAAGGTTTCTAGGGTAGGGGTGGCTCCTCTGAGTGCCTTCTTTTGAAAGTTGCTGCCCAGGTTTGAACAGACTTCTGGGTCATGTGAGATAAGGCAAAAGTGACCTTCTTGGCATCATTGTTGTAAACATTAGCATTGACAAGATGGTAGAATTCTATGGAGTTAAGCCAGTCTATGGCCTTCTTGTAATCACTGTTGAAGGGTTCAGGGGCATCAAGCAGAGTTTGACAGGTTTGTTGCCCATGGTGGGTAATTGAGAGACAACCAGAGTAGGAAAAAGGGGTGGTTGGGTGGTTCTGGGAGTGGGGCTTGGTGGAGTGGGGACTTGAGGTATTCTAGCTGCTGCTATGAACTCATTGGCAAGTTCTAGTGCATGCTCTGAATCCTCTTGGCTGGGAATGGATTCTTCTTCTTCTGAGACAACATGGGTAAGTTGAGGGGATAGGGGTGATGAGAGGGAAGAGTCAGTGGGCTCTTCTTTGGAGTTTTGTTCTTGGGATGATCTCCACTCTTCAGTAAAGATGGTTTGATGGGTGTAGCCCTAGGAGTCTCAGGAATATAGGTGGGGAATGATGGGCTTACAATAATGGTAGCTAGATCAAGGGAGAAGCTAGTCTTTTGTTATGTTTGAGAAGAATGTAGACTCAAATGTGTCAAGGGTTTGAGAGGTTCTGGCAACAGTCAATGCTTTGCTGTAGGGTCAAGGGCTTCTGATGAGGATCCGGTGTCCTGTTGTAGTGCTTGCAGATCCAATGTCATTGAGCAACACCTACTTGGTCCAATGCCATTTGATGGATCAAAGGTTTGAGGGTTAGAGGAGATACCAGCTCAAAGGTGCCAGTTCAAGAGGCCACAAGGAGTCAAGGGAATCAAGGGGATCAAAGATGGGCTAGTATTTAGGAAGTACTGAGTAAGACTAGCTTGAGAAACACAAGAAGAATATTGAGGGTTTATATACTAAAGTAGCAACTTGAGGGGAGGTCTGGGAGCTACTTTAGGGCAAGTAAACATGAGTCATAATGAGTCAGAAGTATTGTAAAAGAAATGAGTCATCAGGCTGATGAGTCATAAGAAATGAGAACTACAAGAATATTCTGGAAAGGAAAGAAAAGATATGCTTGAGTAGGACTCAAACCTATGATCAAGACTCAGTACAGATGAATTGTAACATATAGTATATACTAAATATGATAACATAGTAAACATTGAAGTGCTACTACTAATATGCACATTCAACACATACATACAGTATCCAGCCCCTTCATGCATACAAATTAAACTACTACATCATGGACATCATATAGGTGGCTATATCATCCTTCATGGGTGACCTAGGTTGTCACAGCATTCTTGTCTATCCATAACAAAATAGAGGGCATTCAAGCCAGACTATGCAATTGACTTACACTGAGGAACAAAACTGTTGTAATAACTACATAAGATACCCAATAGAAGGCATAAATCAGTCAATTCAAAAATGATTTCAATCCAAGACCCAAAAGCACTCTGCCATAGCTTCTTTCATTATTACACACATGTTACCCCAAAGACTTTTCCATGACAGCCTTGGTTTATGTGTCAGAGTATATCAGAGGAATGGGAGGATATTGGCAATAAAAGCACTCATTGCTGGCATGGATGCATCATCAATACCAGAGCCACTGAAATTGATAAAAAAAGTACAATCTCCAGTCAAGAGGTGGAGACACTGGAGTAAAGTGTTCTATATTGATGGCAAGGGTGATTTCAGTCAGTCTTGGACATGTTTTCAAGAGGTGAACCCAACCATCTGGCATAACTCCTAGAGCATGCCATTTCCACCCCACATTGGTGAGGAGACATTACAAGATAGGCCATGTAGACCCCAGCATCAATAAATCATCATCTGTCAGAGGCACTTTTTACTGGATACTGATCTTTATGTGATGATGTCCCATAAATGACATAATAGGTTCAAGTGATTGATTGAAAGGACCAATTTGGCAGAGGTGAACATGAGTTTCATTTAATGTCAGACCTATGAGTGTATCATGAATTCTGGAGGACCATAACCTGGTTGTAAAGGATGAAAAAGTATTTTTTGACAGTGTTCTGTTGAACCTGCACACAAAATCTCTGATTATACTGTAGGTAGCAAATTTGAGCAAGTAACTAGGGGATTGCATCCAAAGACACAGATCATATATTTATAGTTTTCAGTGTTGTGAATGGAAAAAAAACATCAAATGTGGCCATTTCATCTGGTAATATAGTGCTTAGCAAAAAAGGCAAGCCAAATAAAGCTCAGAGCACAAGACTGATGCTCAAAAGCATCTATTTACAAGGTGATTGGAGGGAAATGCATGACCTGAGAGTCTATCCAGTGTCAAATTAATCAGACATTATTTTGTCAACACCATGATTGGCCATCCATAGGATGGGAAAACAACTGAGAAGATTTTGAAATTTGAAATCAAAAGGGCAGCAGAATAAAACAAAATCAGTGAAGAAGTTTTGAAAAGAGTGGATTGGGAGTAGGGTGATTTGATAGTGCTTTGATACAATCACCACTTAGTTCACCTCCCATGTCATGAACAAACTGCACACATTGCATAGCTTCAAAACATATCTCATTCACCTTGTGTGAGCAGTCTTTTGAATGAATACACCTTTGCTGCCTGACACAAGATCATGTTGACAGGGGATCAAACACAATGGAGACTAACCCTTCTTACTCCATGGTGGTTAGTATTCTAATCTGAAATATTGGGAAGGCAAAGGACCAGGTGTTTCAGATTGTTCAGCTCAGACCATAGGATATCCAACACTGGCTCCATAATTGTCTGGCATGTTGTGGCCAGGGAGACAAGGTTGGTGGCACCTTCAGAGCTTTTCAGTTGCCAGTGAATGCAATGAGCAAAGACATCCAAAGAATCTTGCTTATGTTGAGCACATTGTGTACTACAGTATTTACTAGATTGGGGACAAAAGTCTCATTGATGCCACCTCTAACTTGAAAAAGGGCCTGACACAGCAGCACTCACCCAAGTCAGAGGTCATTTTCTTTGTTCAGAAGATCTTGTATTACAGTCAGTATGCTGGCAGCTGACCTTCAATGGGTGCATATGCTGAGGGTCAATATGATACACGTGCACTGCCACTAGGATAACGTGAACCTGTTGGAGCGTCAGTCCTGACATTCTCGATGCTCATGACCCAATGCCCTTCTATTCCACCCCCTTTCCGTTGCCTCCCGCTTTTGGAGCGCCCTTCTGATGTACGCACACGCCTACAGAGGTACATATGAAGGTATCCAGAAAGAAGTCAAGCAAAACAAACAAATCAAGTCCAAGAACAGGAATGCGAGAGGTTTCAACAACGCGAGACACAAAAACGCTGTACTGCAGCCTTCTCTGCCTGAACACGCACATCATACCATCGTTCCGTAGACACTCAACTAAGCTTCCAGCGCGCTTCCAACCAGAACTTGATGGACGGAACGACATTGGCGAGGAAGGCGACCATTGCTGGCGCCGATGTAACTTCAATATTGGAGCTGAGGACGTCGATGGAAAATGACCTCGACGAGACCAATCCAAGCTAAGGCACGTAGGTGGTAGTCGCATGGAAGACGCATCGATATAGGAGGTCAACAGAGCGACTCGGTGGAGCAATGGACACGTCTCCGAGAAGCGCACGATTCCATCTGGGGAGATTCCCAAGGTGTACCACCAAAACGATTTATTGGGGAGATATTCCAGATTGGGCCACGCCGACCCCAGCACCAGGAAGCCATTACATATAAGAACGGGACCACGGAGTCAACTTTCCTGTAACAGAAGTCTCTGAAATTCGTGCTTAGCAAAATGTATGCAGAAAGGTCCATCGCCGTGACAGGGTTACGACCATGCCTGTGATGGCGTCGTGGGAGCTATGAGCGCGAGAATGATGACAAGTGATGCGAAGTCCTGTTTGGAAGGGAGTGGTGATTTCAACACTGGAATCCGTAATCACAGGCAGACCGATGTAAAAGAGCAACTGAGACATGAGGGTGGTCAAGTTTGAAAATCGTTGCAATTTTGCGGCCTTGAAAAGACAAGACATATTTTGATAGAGGACCAAGCCAGAAACACAGGATAGACGTTGGAGAGCATATATGCTGAGGATGATCTGAGGGCGGCACGTGCTCTCGACGCTTGACCTACGGAGAAATGCAGCCTGAAACAATTTTATCGAGATTTCTATCTTCCATGAAAAAAGGAAAGCTTCTTCACGTTTAGAAGACATGTGGGAAAGTAGCTGAGCATGCGTCGTGGTTGAGAGAAATTAGTTATGGGAAAGGTTGACGCAAGAAGAGCTCAGTAACGACAATGTTTTCACCCAGATCGAACTTGCCATGCACGTGGAGACCTGGAAAGAGGTTCGGGAGTAGGAGACTTTAACAGCACCACAACAGTTAATGGGTAGTATCTTGTCAAAGTCGAGTGTAGACCGCACGCGATGTGTATGGTTCTGAAGGGTATCCCGTTCAACTTGGATTAGAGGTCTTTTGAACGAATACAACCTAGGAAGCTGGTGGTATCCTGTTTACAGCGGATGGAATATGATGAAAGCGAAACCTTTCTTACCCTGCAGCGGCATGATTTACACAGAAGGTATCGAGCTAGAGGCGATAGACAGAATATCCGCCGGCTCCTTGAGTAAGCTGACATGTTGTGGCCAGAGAGACAAGGGCACCACCGCTGAAAGGAGAATAATTGCAGTGTGAAAAGAATCTCATCCAATTTGAGTGCGAGAGGTTCTTGCAATTCTCCTCGAGCGATGTTTATATTGGCACTGCCACCGCATGCTAAGTTCAGTTACTCGGTACTAGATGCGCAGTGGTCGCTCCTCAATAGTTCTCGAGTGTCCTCCGAGTTAGATCCAGTCTTATCCCCAAGATGATGCTCGGGAAAAGTATACCAGAATACGTATTTATCAGAACCGCAATCGCCGCACTTCGCCTCATAGCACCACTCAGCATACTCTGGGTAATTAGGGCGCTGCTCATACCCGCGTCTGTTCCCCTCGACCCTACATGGGCGTTCCTCCATTCCTATTCACTTCGCTATGCGTCATTGGAGGCTGCTTTCTTCTTGTGCGTTTATTTGCCTAGACGATACCATCTGCAAAAGGTCTGCCCCATCCTCCACGTGTACACTGCCCTCACGCGCATTCTTGGTCGCTCATCAGCCAGCAAATCACCCCATACTGTCACACGAAGAACGCCGTGCGCTCTTCGAGAAATGCGCACAACACATTGGTTCTGCAGACTTTCCCTCTGGATGGTTCTTCCACACTCGAGAATATAAACGGGAGAACGTTGTCGAGTGGCTCTTGTGGGCCCTATTTTCCACGTCTATTGATGCGGACTGGAAAGAGTGGGAAAATGAGGTCAACGAGTATGTTGCCGCCACAGAAAAGGTTATTGGACGAACGTTCCCAAAAGGATATAACAATGATACCCCTTCCATAAGGCAGACCCTCGATCCAGTCTCTATGCTGCATCGACCGCTGCTGTGGTACTTGGTACGTCCCCGCGCGTCATGTCGCTCGTAAGCCGCAACTCGGATACGTCCAGATCGTCGGCGCCACCGATTTCGTGACTAGTCTTAGACTTTATTCACTCGGATTTCGTCATTATAGCGACAAGCAATTATTCCAGTCATTTCCGCCTCGTCTGTTTACGACGTTTTCGCGTCCTTCCAACATTGACGGTCTCTCATATTGGTATCGGCCGCACCATTCCCACACGAAGCATCCAGTGCTTTTTCTTCATGGTATTGGCGTATGTTGGCCAGCTTTTCCCCCAATGCGTCCAAGCCACACTGACCCGTACGCTCTCCCAGATCGGATTATACCCATATACCGCGTTTTTCGCCGATCTCGTGGCGCGTCATCCCGATATTGGCATCGTCGTTCCCGAATTTCTCTCCATCAGCTCTCGGATCACGTCCCCCCCACTCTCCCGCCCGTCCACCCTCGCCGCGATCCAGCGCATCCTCGATACCCACGGCCTCGCGCGCACCGTCGTCGCTGGTCAATCCTACGGCACCGCGCTCGCCGCACAGCTCCTCCGCTCCCCTCTTTCCTCGCGCATCCCCGCTGCCCTCCTCGTCGACCCGATTCCCTTCATGCTCCACCTGCCCGACGTGGCGTACAACTTTTTGTATCGGCGACCGAGGGACGCCAACGAGTGGATGCTATGGTATTTCGCGAGCCGCGACCCGGACGCGGCCCGGACGCTCTCGCGACACTTTTTCTGGGCGGAGAACGTGCTGTGGAAGGACGAGCTGCGGCAGGAAGTGGTGGTCGCGCTCGCGGGGCGGGATCAGGTTGTGAACGCCGAGGAGGTCAGACGGTATTTGGCGGGCGAGGACGTCGGGGGTCGGGGGAGAGGGGTGGAGGTGGTGTGGTATCCCGAACTGGACCATGCGATGATTCTCACCCGGGCTCGGTGGCGGCGGCTGATGTGCGTCTTGGACAGGTTCTTGGAAGCGTGATCCACGTCCTCCCGGATGATGAATTGTTATCGCTAGTCCTGTTTTGCCCGCTGCTGGCATGTCATTCGCTGTGATCGTCGGTAGAGAGGAGTAGTCACGTTTTGACGGCTGTGCTTGTTACTCTCCCCTCACAGTATTGTAAGTGATCACATCTAGACAGGTAACGGTCGCCAGCCTCAGGAAACCTGAGATTGAACCCACGATGGAAAAGGTCAAACGCAACCAGATTACAACTATGTTGAATAGAAACGGGAAAGTCATTCGGACCGAGACCTAAAGTACGAACATCGTCCTAGCATGCCATCACGGGGCTCATTGAGCTTCCCCCCCCCCCCATGACACTATCAAGACACACTTTCTCGGGCAAGACCAAGGCCGTGGAAAACCGTCAACAAGTTGCGCCCAGATCCAAACGCTTTGCTGACTCTTGCAAGCGACCCACGCACCGGGTCGCGTTACGACGTAGTACTATTTCCCTGCTTTTTTTTTTTCTTCCCTCATCGATTTTTTCACGTTTTTCCGGTGGATATCCGCGCGCGACGTTTGCGCATAGGCCAGACGCAGCCCCCCTTCATCATAGGGTCCGGATTGTCAGTCATACCTACCCCTTCTTTTCAATACTCTATTCTCTCTGTGCGCGTGTTGCAATGTATATATAATTGCTCGGATCGTCATGAATGAAAGGAAGAGAGAGAGAGAGAGAGAGAAAAAAGATCGATAAACAAAGTAGAGATCGAGGGTCGTAAATGACACGGAACAAGAAAAACAAAGACGTCCAGGGTTTTCCGGGGCGATTTCGATCATCATCATCACTTTTTTTTTTCTCAAACGCGACAAGGTGACCGGATCTGCCAAGTAAAGAAAAAACAAATCTCGTCATCATCGACGTCAACCAAAAAAGAGAAGACGCGACACACCTTTTGGTCACCTCGACCAGATATCCATGCCGCTCAACCGCCTCGCTTCCTTGACGCTCATGCCCTGTCCTTGTCCTTGTCCTTGTCCCTGTCCCGGTCCCAGTCCTTGTCCTTGTGCTTGGCCCGGCCCGGCGCCGGGTCCTTGTCCTTGTCCTCCTTGTCCAGGACCAGGACCTACTCCCGCAACGCCCCCCGGCGCACCATCTCCCGAAAACGGGTTTCGTCCTTGAACGCCACCGACGCCGACGCCCGGCCCATAAAACGAGGGTAGAGCACCACCCGCCGAAGTAGGCGGCACTTGGGTCCTCACCGGTCCGACGCCTCCAACGCCCACGCCCGCCGGCGGTCCTCCGTAGGTCTGGTACTGCTCCGGCTGCAGAGGCACGTACAGCGTCCCAATGTCCGTCCGCTGGCCGATCACGTCAAACGGCGAGCTATTGTTGGGCGGCTGTTGCGCGTACGACGACGCGGGGTACCGTGCGCCACCCGCACCGACTGCACCAGCACCCACCGTCACAGACGCACCTGGACCCGGACCTGGACCGCCAGCGCCCCCCGCACCCGCACCACCCGAGGTCACGCCACCTCCCCCTCCCCCGCCTCCGCCCCCACTCCCGCCGCTCCCAGCGCCACCGACACTCAACCCCGTCGCGTACGTCTGTGCGGGACTCGTCACCATCGCCACGGGGTTGTGATTGTGATTGTGATTGTACCCCGTGCTCGGGCCCGCGTCGCCCCGCGCAGCAGACCGCACGTTGGACATGACCGCTTCCCGTCGGCTGTCGTCGTCCACGATGATCGTCGGCTGATACGAGTGCGATAGCTTCGATGGCGGGGCTTGGTAGCGTCCTGTTGCGCCACTCCCGCCTCCGCTCACGCCCACACCACCCACGCCGACGCCAACGCCTGTGCCGCCCGAACCCGACCACCCGCAGAGACCGCCCGCAGCGGCAAGCTCCGCCTGCTGCTGCAAATACTCGAGTTGCGGATACGGCTGCGCAGCCGCTGGCTTGCCCGCCTGTCGTCGCTCCCATTCCCGCATCGCGTCGTCTCGGTTCAACACGGGCGTCAACGCGTTCCGTCCCGCGATCACGTCCTGGTTCATGTGCTGCAACCGCGCCAGCGCAGGCGGGATCGCATCGCTGTGATTGATCGTGTTGGCGCGGATCCGCGCGTGCGGGTGCGGGTGCGACGCGTTGGAATAAAAGCCCGCCGTGGCGGGCACGTTCAGGTTTGGTGCGCCGGATGAATAACCAGAGGCGCCGATTTGACCCACCATCGGCGCGTTTGCGCTCGACTGTGACGCGTATCCGTGCTGCGCTGGCGGTGGAGGCGGCGGTGGAGGCGGCGCCTGTTGCGTCTGGAACGTGGACGGCGCACCCTCTGATGCACCTTGGTACGCTGCGCTAGCGGGTGGCGCTTGCGGCTGCCCCTGGGACTGCTGTTGGCCGGAAATGTATGGATTGCGAAAGACGTTGTTGGCAGCCTGCGATGCTGCTTGTGCCTGAGCCGTGTAAGCCTGATGTTGCGCGAGATGTTGATTGTACGACGCCGCGTCTTGGTATGCCCTGGTACCTTTTGGTTGCGAGGAGACGAGACCGCCATATGGCCGCTTTGGGTCTGCCGTGGAGCCGGGCGAAGACGAAATTTGAGGGGTATGACCATTCGGCTGAAGCACATCAGATAAGATGATCATCGGGCAGCGGCATACAGGACTTACTTGGAAAGGTTTTGTGAATTTTTCGCCGGTGATAAACGGATGCATTCTGGCCTGCTGAGGAGACCATCGTTCGATTGGGTTCAGGTTGAGCAAACCCTGGCAGAAATCGATAAACGACGCCCGATTGTTGAGTTCTATCGCGCGGGAGATCAGAAACAAATACCCCCGCAGCACGCAGCAACGCGATCTGTACCTTTTTCCATTTCGTGGCCCTGCCGAGTGGTCGACTTGAACGTCGGCATGGGGGCAGTGTTGATAATATCTGGTAGGGTCGTCGCCTTGAAGTACTGCTTGCCCGGTTGTTCGTTTGCATTGTGTTCCCGAGAGTATTGCTCCAATGTTTTGAGCCGGTACTTTTTCTGACCAAACACGTCCACGTAGGAGTCGAAGAACTGTTTCGTCTGCTTCCCCATGTCCAGCATGTACGTAGGAGGCATCCTTGGTTGACGAGCGTCGTCAATCCGTGCAAGGCAAACATGGAAGCAACGCACCCGAGCATTTCAACTATCCGGGTAATCTGATTATATTCGCTCGTTCCCGGGAAGAGCGGCAACCCCAAAAAGAGTTCGACGGCGATGCAACCCAGAGACCACATATCGATGGAAGACGTGTAGGGGATGCCGAGGATAACTTCGGGTGATCGATAAAATCTTGATTGGATATATGTGTACACGGTCTGTCGTTCGTGGCATGCGGACCCAAAGTCGATGACCTTGATTTGGGGCGATTGAAGTCTGGGATTGGGGTGAGCAGGGGGGTACGAGAGGGAGGGCACGCGACGCACGATTTCAAGAGAATGTTTTCCGGTTTGAGATCGCAATGAATCAGACGTGCATCCTTGAGGACGGTGAGTGCGTCCAAGAGCTGGGCGGTAAACACCTTGACGAGTTGGGTGCTCAGACCTTGAAACTGGTTTTGTTTGATGAGCTCGTACAGGTTCGAGGAGAGGAGCTCGAAAACAAGACAGAGGTGATTTCGGTGAATAAAGGAATCCCGCAGTCGTAATATGTGGTGCTCGTCGGCCGGATCACACTGGTTGTTGAGCTAGTGCGGCAATGAGCGCGTGCGTGACTAAAAGACGAGCAAAAAAAAGGGCGCACCAGTTCGAGTATGGTGACCTCCATCATGCTCTGATTAAAGTAGGCGGGCTTGTTCTTGACGACCTTGACAGCCACGATCTCGTTGGTCTTCATGTTTTGACACTTGACGACCTGGCCAAACGTTCCCTGGCCGAGAATATCGAGAATGAGGTAACGGCTGTCCGTGAGAGATTAGGCGGTGGAACGGAATGAAAGGAGACACGGACTTGTGGCCGTCTTCGTTTCCTAGCCAGTCGTTGACGTAGAGGATGTAGTCATAGTCCTCGTTGTCGTAGCCGTCGTTGTGGGCGGGCTTGCTGGGCTTTGTCAGAACGCGGCGCGGATTGTGAGTGGACTCGTATCGAAACTGGGGGTTGCAGATGTGGTACGTGTCCACGATGTGGGTGGTGAGCTGCCGTAGGGGCTGAAAAAGACGGTGAGGAAGGCGGTGCGTGGACGGACGAGACGGGGGCACGTACGGACAGGATGGTGCCGCTCGCGTCGACACGCCGGCCGGCATGCTGGTTGTTTATATAAGGACGAAGGTCCCGACTGTCGCGGACCCTCCTAAAGCCAGAGGCACGGCGACGGTGCTGTGGGGCAGGATCGACGAGCATGGGCTGCTCGGGGGGATAGTGGGTGGCAAAGGAGAGGGGCGTGGTGGGTGTGGAGGACGAGTTTTTGACGGGGCCCTGGGGGGAGAGAAGGGACTGGGACTGGGGCTGAGGCTGGGGCTGGGGCTGAGGCTGGGACTGAGACTGGGACTGTGGCTGGGGCTGGGGTTGTGGGCTGGACGAGTCCATG
>JBBPMM010000424.1:0-24343 GCA_038090335.1 Solioccasus polychromus
TTAGGACCTCTGCAAGTTGTTGGTGCTCTGGTTGGCTGGGCATGATGAATGAAGCAAGGAAATCTTGCTGTTATCGTTCGATGATTACAATCAAATTCAAACTCCGACTTAAATTGCGATCACGCAGCCAGGGTAAAACAACATCAAAACAGGGTATGTCAAAGTACAAAGCAGTTTTGGAGTGCCAAAACGATTTTCAAAACCATCCCCAAAACAGCCCCAAAACTGGGGCTGTTTTCTACTTTGAATGTCCCTATTGTATTCGTCATACGAGCACATTGTACTTACCATGTATTTAATATTTCTCTTCGTCCTATGCTTGGATCTCTACTAGATCCTTTATCCCCATTTCCATACTATTTAGTTACTTTTCATATATAAGTACTTTGTATTTCGGTCGAACACCTCAGTCCATTGTTCACAAACTGAGGTGAGTTAAGACTTGTATGCTATTTACCCACTTGAGCTAACTAGTATGTAGTTTGTTCACTCAATAGCATTTCTTTCAGGTTATGAGCCCTGAGTTTCTGAACCTTTGATCAAGTCAAAACTCACCACAATGTCTGTTGTCCCAGTCACCACTGATATCCTCCCCAGAAATGTTCCCAATGTTACGAACATGGGATTCCTTGTTTCATCTCTTCTTACTTAAGCATACCTTTTGTTCTCGCAGCACCGGAGCTGTGCTTCACCTTGTTTAGTAGTATACTCCGGAACATTCTAGAAGTATTCCTTTCTCATCTTGGTCTGTGCACAGACCAGGACCCTATAAATACCTAGTCGTCTCACCATGTACTCTAGCTAGTTCTACACAATCCAAGCTTAGTAACCAGCAAGCCACCTTAGGGTGAGATCACTCCTGCCAACCCTGCCTCTAAACGTCCTTGTTTTTATTGCCGTTGTTGCTCAACGAGACTTCACCATATGACACGCCTTCATCCAGGAAGGAACTCTACTCTTGGTCGTCATCTTTATCGGTATTTGGCCTAGCCATCACCATCGACTCTTCTACAGAGTCTACCATACTCGTTATTAGCTAGGTTGCTAAGCCCTAGCGTAACAAAAGAACTAGCTGTCACCTACGACCCCCTCTATCTAGAGAAGGGTCACCCTCTATCACCACCATAGTACCTCCTCGAGGCCCAGCTTACCCTTCAACCTATAAAAAGAAAAAGAAACCTCACTCCACCCCTTATTCCGAAATCTTTCCCTCCCCTTTCGCGGAAGGACCTTCGTGTAACGCTGCTAATCCAGACTATACTCCCATGCCCTCTGATTTAACCGATTCCTTGGAATCCAGTACCAAAACGGAGGTGGATCCCTTACATCAATTCGATCAGGAGACTATCGATCATCTCCTAAGGGAAGAAGAAGAAAGAAGAAGAGAGGAAGCAGAGCGAGAAGAATTTTGTCGACAGGTAGCCGAAGAAAGCAGGAGGATAGCAAGGGAAGAAGAAGAACAAGAAAGAGAAAGAGCTTGACGAGCGGAGACTAGGAAAATGTCTCGATCTGAACTAAAGGCCAGTCTCCCCGATGATTTTTCCGGAGATTCCGAAGATGCTGTCCGATGGATGATGGCGATGAAGGCATACTTCTCTATGAATGCAGACCTCTATGACGAAAAGTCTATGCTCCTAACCGCCCTCAATAAAATGAGCAAAGGGAGAGGAAGAACGTTCTCCGAAGGATGGTTCTATAAACTAGACAACCCCGAGATCCTCGCTGCGGACAAAACCTTTACTAAAATGGCAGAAGATTTTTCAAAGACCTTCTTCCCTTTCGACATGGCCAACAGAGCCTGACAAACTCTCCAAACCCTCTCCCAGAATATCAAAGACAAAGACGGCTTTGCGAAATATGTTGCAGATTTTTCTCTAGCTGCGTCTCAAGCCCGAGTAGTCGATGAAGACTCACTCATCGACAATTTTGGACAAGGACTAGATGAAAGACTAGTAACAAACATCCTCTCTATGAGTAACATCCCAACAACCCTCAAGGGATGGATGGAACAAGCAAGTAAATTCCACGCCCAACAAGAAAGGATAAAAGACATGAGGAGGGGACTTGGTTGGTGAAACATGGGAGGAACTAGAAGAGATCTGAACGCCATGGAAGTAGACGCCATGCGCCTTTCCCCGGTAGAAAAGGCTAGGCATATCAAGGAAGGAAGGTGCTTCATTTGTCACCGAAAAGGATGCGTTGCCAGGAACCACCCGAAAGACCCTAAAGAGTCCACTTCTCCCCCTCGTCCGCCGCGACATCCAGCTAGAGCTGCCACTGTCCCAACAAGAGTTGAAGCAAAAGAACCTTCGGATCTTGACAAATACCTTAAAGTTCTTGAAGGAAAGAAGGTGGATCCAAAAGAAATGATTCGCGTCTTAAAAACGTGTTTTGAAGAAGAAGAAGAAACAGTGGCTCGAGTAACCACGCATCAGGACTTGGATTTTTAAAAGGGAGGGAAGTACCGGCGTCTTCTCCTCCAGAACGATTAGCTCCCGTGATTTGTACTAGTAGAAAGGAAAAATCAATCCGAATCCCTATTGCCTTATCTCACGGAACAAAAACCGCCGAAGTAAAAGCTCTATTGGACTCAGGAGCCACGGAAAATTTCATCGACCCTACCATCATCGCAAAATACCAATTCCCTTGCTCCCGACTTCGTATCCCAATAAAAGCTTCCAACGTAGATGGAACAATAAACCAAGGAGGGATCATTCGAAAGGAAGTCAAACTTGTCCTCCGAATAGGAACTCGAGAAGAGGTGGTTCGCTTCCTGGTACTCCACTGTGGAGAAGATTGAGCAATCCTAGGACTCCCCTGGTTTACAAAAGTAAACCCTATTATCAACTGGACCACTAGAAAAATTTCCATACCCAATCTTTCCCACCCAGACTTACCTGATAACCAACGATACCTAGTCGCATCCCTTTGAAAAACAACTATTGCAACTGAAGCTGCAGTAAACGCTCCCCGAAAGGAACATGTCCTTCCCCAACAGTATCACTCCTACTTGGATGTATTCAATGAGAAGACTCATGATCTTCTTCCTCCATCCTGACCGTTTGATCATATTATCGAATTAGATGATTCCTTTGTCCCCAAGGTCGCAAAAGTGTATCCCCTCAACCCTAAAGAACTACAAACTTGTCAAGAGTTCGTCAACGAACATTTACAAACTGGACGAATTGTCCTGTCGAAATCCCCTCAAGCATCCCCGTTCTTTTTTGTAGGAAAAAAGGATGGCTCACTCCGTCCCTGTCAAGATTATCGATACCTTAACTCCCATATGGTAAAAAACGCGTACCCATTACCCCTCATATCGGATCTCCTTGATAAGCTCAGAACTTCCACCATCTTCACCAAGTTTGATGTCCAGTGGGGATACAATAATATTCTCATCAAACCTGAAGACCGATGGAAGGCAGCCTTCATCACTCCGTTGGGCCTATTTGAACCAACTGTCATGTTTTTTGGACTCTGTAACTCCCCTGCGACCTTCCAGGCTTTCATGAACGACGCTTTCCGAGACCTCCTTTCCGAGGGTTGGATCGTCATTTATATGGATGATATTCTCATCCACTCCTCGGATCAAGAAACCCACACCCACCGAATGAAACAAGTTCTCCAAAGACTCAGAGATCTTCGTTTATCCCTCAAGTTATCAAAATGCGTGTTCAACGCTGAGGAGGTCGAATATTTAGGAATGATCATCGGATGTCACCGAGCAGCCATGGACCCATCAAAATTGGAAGTAATCCGATCCTGGGAACCCCCTCGCTCTATTCGCGCTGTTTGGTCATTTCTGGGGTTCTGCAATTTTTATCAGAAATTCATCGCCAATTTTTCCTCTATCGCCCAACCCCTCATTGATCTGACAAAAAAGTCTTCCGCATGGCATTGGGATCAAGCTCAACAAGATGTGTTCTTGACCTTAAAAACTTTATTCCTCAAATCTCCCGTCCTCCAACTCCCTGACCTGCATCGCCCCTTTTTCGTCATGACGGACGCCTCCTTGGTCGCAACTGGCGGTATTTTAATGCAGAAAGATGTGAATGGAGACCTTCATCCCTGTGCCTTTCTATCAAAAACATTATCCCCTGCCGAATGAAACTACGACATCTACGACCGAGAACTTCTCACTGTTATACATGCCCTCTACGAATGGCATCACTACCTTCAAGGGACCAGTCATCCTGTCACGATCCTCACTGACCATAAAAACCTCACTTACTTTCGTGAACCCAGAAAACTCTCCCGTCGCCAAGCCCGCTGGCTCCTCTTCCTTCAAGACTTTGATCTTTCATTTACCCACCTACCCGCATCCCATATGGGACCAGCCGATGCGCTCTCTCGTCTAAACGATGTCGACACCTCCCACGACAATGCAACCGTTACCCTTCTCCCAGATTCGGTCTTTGCTCGAGCAATCGACATCTCCCTCGTTAATAAAATCGCTGCTTCTTCTGCCTCTGATCCCCTCGTCCTCGATGCTATCTCTAAGTCCCTTTCCAACTCACCTTTATTCCCCCATTCTGCTCTCCAGGACTGGACATTTGACGATGGCAAATTGTATTTTAAAAACCGACTCTATGTTCCACCTCCCCTGCGCCATGCACTTGTGGACTCTTTGCATTCCTCCCCTGCTGGTGGTCATGGAGGTATTTTTCGCACCACCCATCTTGTCTCTCGGGATTTTTGGTGGCCAGGTCTCTCCTCCTTCGTTCGCCGATTCATTACTGGTTGCGCAGTCTGCCAACAACACAAGGTCAACACCCATCCCTCCACCCCACCCTTATCCCCAATCCCTTCTGTTACTACCCGCCCTTTTGACCAAATTTCCGTCGACCTCATCACGGACCTCCCTCTCTCCCAGGGTTTTGATTCCATCATGGTCGTGGTCGACCATGGGCTTACGAAGGGGGTCATTCTCTCTCCTTGCTCAAAGCAAATTGATGCGGAAGGGGTTGCCCAACTATTCTTTGAAAAGGTTTTCCCAAGATTCGGTCTCCATTCCTCGGTAATATCCGATTGGGGACCCCAATTCGCTTCTGCATTTGCTAGGGAATTATCCCGAATTCTAGGCTATGACCTCCGGCTCTCCACAGCCTATCATCCCCAAACTGACGGAGAAACAGAACGGGCTAACCAATCTCTGGAAACCTACCTTCGTATCTTTTCCGAGGGTCGACCCGATAAATGGGCTGATCTCCTACCTATGGCGGAATTCTCCCATAATGCCAACGTTCACGCCTCCACGAAGAAAACCCCCTTCTCCCTCATGGTTGGCTACGAACCTAGGGCCTACCCACCCTTGGGAAAAACGTTTATCCCTGCTCTGGAAAAATGCCTTTCCCTTTTAGAAGAAGCCCGCATGGAAGCATTAGCCGCTCACCAAAACACTGCTCGAATTATGAGAGAAAGAATCAATTCCAAATTTAAACCGTGGAAGCTAGGCGATAAAGTGTGGTTAGAAGCCAAAAACCTTCAATTCCGTCACACCTCGCGGAAGCTTCTTCCTAGACGAGAAGGACCCTTCGAAATCACTAGGGTGATATCCCCCCTAGCTTACGAACTGAAACTCCCACCAACTTGGAAGATTCATAACGTGTTCCATGCCTCCCTTCTCTCCCCTTATAAAGAAACAACCGAACATGGACCAAACTTCCTAAGGCCTCCATCGGAAGAAATAGAAGGGGAAGAAGAATGGGAAGTCGAAGACATCCTCAATCACTGAGGAACACGCGGACGACGGCAATACTTGGTGAAATGGAAAGGTTACTCCTCATCCAAAAATACGTGGGAACCCGAATCCAATTTGGGTAATGCCTCGGAAGCATTAAAAGAGTATAAAAACCGACGAAACATTTAAGCTCTGACTCCATCCCTTTTAACCTCGCACCAACACCATGTCTAACATGTCCACACCAACTACTTTCATCCGTGTCTTTGCTCAACGACTCCCCGACCACCACCGACGCCTCCTCTATGCTGGCGTCCTCGCCGACCCCCGAGTCATGTTCCTCCTAGAAAAAGATGGTCTGTGGGACCGCGCTATCACCTTACAAGCCCTCGTACGTTTATACCACCAAACCTTGACCCATCACCTCCTCTATGAGAGACTACACTCCTCCGCTTCCCATACTACCCAACAGATGCTTGCAGACTCCCAATCCCTCATCCGCCATCATGTCCTCGACCTCCTCCACTACGAGGGATTTTGGGGCTTCATCAATCGTATACCCAATTCCGCCCTACAGCATCTCTTAGTCCCCCTTATTACCTCTTTAACTCCGTCCGAAGAGGACGTCTACGACGGTCTCATTGCCGTCAACACCTCCCATATCTCCCCGCGGTTGGTTCCCGCCGGTCCCGCACACCCACCAGCCTACTCCTGGCGACCCTCTACCCCTCGTCCAGTATCACCCGTCTACCACCCAAGGACACCTACTCCCCCTTCTACCACCCCATCTAGAACCCTGCAAAGGCGAGGCCGCAATCCCAGTCCCTACCCAAGGCTACGGGTAGAAACCCCACCTTCGTCCACCTCCTCTTCCTCCTCCTACGGAAGTCCAATGTCCCCGACACTCCCCATTCCTCCTCCAGTGGATCGAGAGGTCGTTATCTCTGATGCTTCCCCTGGGTCGCCCACTAACCCCATCATTGTGGAACAACCCCAGACTCCACCCCGGCTGGGTCAATGTTTCAAATGCCAGGAATGGGGGCATTGGCACGGAGAATGCATCAAATTCCGTTGCCCTCGTTGTTTCCTTTGGGCCCCTGGACACCCGACTCGATTCTGTAAGGGACTACCATGTTCCTCCTGTGGGCGAACCAACCATCCATGCAACTATTGTCCCCTTTCATCAGGGAACAACCCTCCTATTGACGAAGAAGATGTTTGAAAGGGGCTTCAAATGCCTAGTAGGGGGGTAATGTTACGAACATGGGATTCCTTGTTTCATCTCTTCTTACTTAAGCATACCTTTTGTTCTTGCAGCACCGGAGCTGTGCTTCACCTTGTTTAGTAGTATACTCTGGAACATTCTAGAAGTATTCCTTTCTCGTCTTGGTCTGTGCACAGACCGGGACCCTATAAATACCTAGTCGTCTCACCATGTACTCTAGCTAGTTCTACGCAATCCAAGCTTAGTAACCAGCAAGCCACCTTAGGGTGAGATCACTCCTGCCAACCCTGCCTCTAAACGTCCTTGTTTTTATTGCCGTTGTTGCTCAACGAGACTTCGCCATACAACACGCCTTCATCCAGGAAGGAACTCTACTCTTGGTCATCATCTTTATCGGTATTTGGCCTAGCCGTCGCCATCGACTCTTCTACAGAGTCTACCATACTCATTATTAGCTAGGTTGCTAAGCCCTAGCATAACACCCAAGCTTGATGTCAAAGGAACCAATTGGGTGATCTTTGCTTTTTGTTTTCAGGTTGCCATTGAAGCTAAAGAACTATGGGGTCATCTAGATGGAACTGAGACTTGCCTGACCTACCCAGCTCCTATGACTGATGCACAAGCAGCTGAAGTCAGTCAATGGCAGAAGAATGAATGGATGGCAAAGAACTTATTTGCATAGTGAATTCCAGATTCAACTGCTCTTCAAATCCAGAAGAAAATGACTGTAGCAGAAATGTGGACTGAAATTGTTAAAGAATATACTGAAAAAGGCACATATGCACAAATGGACCTGCATGTGCAATTCTTGGAATCACAGCTTGCTAAGGGAGCTGATGTCCAACAGTTCCTTGATGGGCTGTGAACAAAGAGGGAAGAGTCAGCTGCTGTTGGTGTTGTTATTGATGAAAAGGATTACTGCTCAACCATCATTAAATCCCTGCCAAATTCACTTGCCAACTTTGCATCAAGCCAACTTACTGCAGCTTGATTGTTCACCACCATGAAAACTCTCAACCCTGGCATCTTAATCTCCATCATAGCTGAAGAAGCTGACTGCCACAAGGTGAAGAATCCAATGTGAACAGATACCCAAGACCAAGATCATGATGAAGCAATGGCCACAGACCATGCTGGATTGTCACAGGGAAAATGTTACAGTTCAGTAATACTCCTATGTATCTCCTTTTTTCCTCTTTCCTTCTTTGTCACTCCATTTTGTTCACAGCACCAGAGCTGTGCACTACCTTTCTCAGTTATCATTCTCCAGAACATTCTAGATAGCATCCTCTTTCTTCTTGGTCTGTGCACTAACTCCAGACCTATAAATAGTTGATCCTTGTATAGTATTCTTTAGCTAGTTCTATGCAATCCAAGCCTAGTAACCAGCAAGCCACCTAAGGGTGAGATTCTCATCATTACCTTCTATCAAATTGCAGTCCTAGTCTTTATCTTGCTAAGGCAAGACCTCGTTATCTGCATTGCCTTTGCACAATGAGGAAGAGACCTGTTAGTGGTCATTGTTGTTCCTCTGTGGCTGAGACTCCCTCATCATATTCACTATCAAGTACTTCACTTATGTCATTAGCTGAGTTACTGGCCTCAGCATAACAAAAGAACTAGCTCATCCCCCTTGCTTTCCTATCAAGGGAGCGACCCCTCATCCTCCACCATAGTACCCCCTTGAGGACCTCCTTATCCCTCCATCTACCATAAGAAGAAGAAACCTTATTGCCCTCAACACTACACTCCCCTTCCCTCTTCTTCTTTCTCCACTGTACCAGGACCTAGCTCTCATCCAGAAGAACCAATTCAGGTTGAGGAAGACCCTATCATTGAAGTAACAGACCCACAGCAAGAAGCTGATTGGGAAGACTTGGATAAGCTGGCTGAGGAACAAGAATGAGAAGCTTATAGAAGAGCTATCACTGAAGAAAGTGCTCATATTAAAAGAGAAGAAGAGGCCAAGGAAGCAAGAAGAGAATGAAGGAGAATGGCAAAAACTACTGAGCTCAAAGCAGGACTATCTGACAACTTTTCCAGGGAATCCAAAGATGCAGTCTGATGGATGCTAGCTATGCAAGCATACTTCAAGATGAACGAGGACCTCTATGATGAAAAAGCCAAAATTCTCACCACCCTCAATAAGATGAGTAAAGGGAGAGGGAAAGTCTTCTCTGAAGGATGGTTCTACTGGCTGGAAGATCCCCTTGTTGAACCTAAGGACAAGACCTTTGATGTCCTTATAGCCAACTTTTCAAAAACTTTCTTTCCCTTCAACATGGCTAGCAAAGCTCGTTGAACCCTTAGAACCCTCACCCAAAACACCCAAGACAAAGATGGGTTTGCAAGATATGTGGTGGACTTTTCACTTGCCACTGCCCAGGCCAAATTAACTGATGAAGAATTGTTAATAGAACTCTTTGGAAGAGGCCTTGATGAGAAAATCATCACCAATATCCTATCCATGTCTGCTGTCCCAACCACGCTCCACAGATGGATGGAACAAGCAAGTAAATTCAATGTGCAGCAAGAGTGGATCTGTGACATGAAGAAAGGGCTGGGAAGTTGGAGAGATTACTCTAACAGAAAGGATCCCAACACCATGGAAGTTGATGCAGTTCAACTTTCCCTGGTAGAAAAAGCTCACCATATCAGAGAAGGACACTGTTTCATTTGCCATAAAAAGGGATGTGTAGTGTGAAACCATCCTAGAGAAGAAAAGAAAGAAGGGAACTCACAACCCTCTTGTCCACCTTGAAACCCTGCTTGCATAGCCACCACCACTACTGCCACCTCCATCCTGTCCACTTCTAAGCCTTTGGACACCCTCCCCCTTCAGATTTGGATAAATATCTTAAAGTCCTTGAAGGATGAAAGATTGACCAAAAGGAACTGATTAGGGTGCTAAAAATGTGTTTTGAGGAAGAGGAAGGGGAAACTGTGGCAAAAACAATGATGGACTACACTGATATGGATTTTTGAAATGAAGGGAAGTATCAGTGTCTTCTCCTTCTGTTACAATTTTCGTCCACTACATACTCAACCCCAATTTCATTTCTCCTTATCTCTTTTCCTTCTGATATCCCAACCTTTCCCAATCTGCCTTCCTTCACATTCCATGTCTTTCCATAGACCTGATTCCTTCCATTTATCCTTACAGTACCAGAGCTGTATCATTTCCTTATCTGGCTCATTCTCCAGAACTTTCTAGATAATCTCCTTTCTTTTCTCTTGGTCTGTGCACATCCATTGTACTATAAATACCAGCTCTTTATGACATGTACCTTAGCTAGTTCTATGCAATCCAAGCCTAGTAACCAGCAAGCCACCTTCAGGTGAGATCACCAACATTCTCCAGTACAATGTCTACATCTTGGTGGCAACCCTCTTTGCCACAGACTATCACATTTGAGTTGACTTCCTACAGAGAGGAGTCAATGTATTCATTGTCATTCTAGTCACTGTATGGCCAGGACTTCATCATTGATTAGGATATTGATTCTACTTTAGGAGTTATTAGCTGAGTTACTAGCCTCAGCATAACAAAAGAACTAGCTCACCTTTCATCATCCTCTATCTAGCGGACAACCCCCACCCTCCACTATTACTCCCCCAAAGGGACCACTGTACCCTTCCACCTATCAACAGAAGAAGAAACCCCTCAACCCTTACTCCATCCCCTTCACCTCTTCCTCTTCCTCTGTCCCCCTTGAATGCACCACGTCTCTCCCTGAGCTACCCAGTGAACACCCTATCAAAGTAGAACAAGACCCCACTATCGAAGTTTCTCTTGACCCATGACTAGATGTCGACTGGGAACAAGAATTTGAACCACACAGGTGAAGAAGAACTAAGGAGAAGAGCAGAAGCTTCTCGAGAAGAGAGATGTAGACAGTTAAACGAAGAATATCAAAAGATCACTGAAGAAAACCAGCAGAAAAGAATGGCCAAGACAAGCAAACTCAAGGCCAGTCTTCCAGATGACTTCTCAGGAGACTCTGAGGACACCGTACGATGGATGCTCACCATAAAGGCATACTTCAAGATGAACAAAGACCTTTATGATGAGGATGCCAAAGTCCTTACCACTTTAAACAAGATGAGTAAAGGATGAGGCAAAGTCTTCTCTGAAGGATAGTTCTATCGGTTGAAATCCCCCAACCTTAAACCAGAAGACAGGACTTTCAATGTCCTAGCCACAGATATCGTCAAGACCTTCTTCCCTTTTGACTCTGCCAGCAAGGCAAGAAGGACCATCCAAAATCTCTTGCAAAATACCTGAGACAAAGATGGCTTCTGTTACACTGAGGCTAGTAACTCAGCTAGTAACCAATGAAATAGAATCAGTGGTAGATTCTATGTCTCCTGCTAGGCCAAACTCCAATGAGGATGGCAATGATGATGGTTGTCCCTTGTTGGGCAAACTCTACTCTGACTTGAAGATCATGCTGAGCAACAGTTTCAACGAAGTAGATCACTTGATAGGGGACTTCGCAGTGGTGGATGACAGCGAAGTAACAGGCTACTTGATATGGTGGAATGGTGGTGGACCTCGCTCGAAGAGTGGCTTGCTGGTTACTAGGCTTGGATTGCATAGAACTAGCTAAGGTACAAGAAGGGAAAGGTCAGCTATTTATAGTACAGGGGATGTGCACAGACCAAGAGGTAAGAAAGGAAACTATCTAGAATGTTCTGGAGAATATGGGCAAAAAGAGTAATACTACAGCCCCAGTACTGTAAGGCAAAATGGGGAAAATTGGAAGTAAGGAAACTCTTGGAATGCAATGGAAATACTCAGAAAGAAATAGAAGAAAAGAGATAGGGGGAACAGGGGAACACAATATCATAACAGCTTCACAAAGTACATTGCCAACTTCTCTCTAGCCACAGCCCAAACTGGGATTACTGATGAAGAAGCCATGATTGAATATTTCAGAAGAGGATTGGATGAAAAGATCACCACCAACATCCTCTCCATGGGCACCATTCCTACCACACTCCAAGGATGGATGGAACAAGCAAGCAAGTTCAATGCACAACAGGAGCACATCAAAGACATGAAATGAAGCCTTGGGTGGTGAAACTTCTCAGAATGAAAGGACCCAAATGCCATGGAGGTAGATGCCATACATCTATCCCCTGTCGAGAAGGCAAGGCATGTCCAAGAAGGATGATGCTTTATCTGCCACAAGAAAGGATGTGTCACAAGAAACCATCCAAAAGATGAGAAGAAAGAAGGGAACATGTTTATCCCTTGCCCCAAGAATAACACTAGGGTGGCTGTTGTTGCTGAAGAATCCATTCCAAAGGAACCAAAGACCACCTCCAATTTGGACAAATATCTTAAAGTCCTTGAAGGGCAAAAGGTGGATCACAAAGAACTCGTCCATGTTCTCAAAGCTTGCTATGAAGAAGAAGAGGAGATAGAAGAAGAAAGAGTAGCAAAAGTTGGGTTGAACCAAAAGTTGGATTTTTAAAATGGAGGAAAGTATCAGCACTTCTCCTCCAGAATGTTCCACTCCTGTCATTTGTACCAATAGGAAAGAGAAATCTATTCAAATTCCCATCTCTTTATCCCACAGAATGAAAACTGCTGAAATAAAAGCCCTATTAGATTCTGGGGCTACAGAAAACTTTGTCAACCCTATAACTATCACCAAATACCAGTTCCCTACTTGACACATTCAATCTCCCATAAAAGTGTCCAATGTAGATGGAACAGAAAATTGAGGAGGATTCATCCATAAGGAAGTCCACCTAGTCCTCAAAATCAGAGAATGGGAAGAAGTTGTTTGCTTCCTTGTCCTTAACTGCAGAGAAGATAAGGCCATCTTAGGAATCCCCTGGTTTACCAGGGTAAACCCCACGATAGATTGGCAAATGTGAACCCTTCTTATCCCCAATATTCCTGAAAACCATAATGCTGAAGGAGAAGCCTTGGAACAATGATACCTCATTGAATCTTTATGAAAGACAACCATCACTACTGAAGCCATTATTGCCACACCCAAGAAAGAAAAGACCTTACCAAAGGAATACGAAGAGTATACTTCAGTATTCGAAGAGAAAACCCATGACTTACTCCCTCCATCCTGACCCTTCGACCATGGAATAGACCTAGACAAATCCTTTATCCTGAAGGTTGCAAAGGTTTATCCTTTAAATCCTAAAGAGATGGAGACATGCAAGGAGTTCATTGACGAACACCTCCAGACAGGATGAATTGTACCATTGAAGTCCCCACAAGCCTCACCCTTCTTCTTTGTTCCAAAAAAAGATGGGTCTCTATGACCATGTCAAGACTATCAGTACCTGAATTCTCATACTGTCAAGAACACCTATCCTCTTCCCCTCATATTGGATCTCCTAGACAAACTGAAGGACTCGACTATCTTTACTAAGTTTGACGTTAGATGGGGATATAACAATATCCTTATCAAACCTGAAGATCGATGGAAGGCAGCCTTCATCACACCATTTGGTCTCTTCAAACCCATGGTTATGTTCTTTGGGTTGTGCAACTCCCCAGCAATGTTCCAAGCATTCATGAATGATGCCTTCCGTGATCTTATCTTGGAAGGATGGGTAGTCATTTATATGGATGATATTCTGATCCACTCTTCTGATCCCTCTAAACATTGAGAACGTACTAAGAAAGTACTTCAATGACTTTGAGATCTTCACCTTTCCCTAAAAATCTCCAAATGTTTGTTCGATGTTTCAGAAGTGGAATACCTTGGTATGATTATTGGCAATCATCAAGCCTCTATGGATCCTACCAAGTTAAAAGCCATAGAAGAGTGGAAACCCCCAACCTCCATCAAGGTGGTATGATCTTTCCTGGGATTTTGCAACTTCTACCAAAAGTTCATTGCAAACTTTTCAACCATCACCCAACCTCTCATTGAACTGACTAAGAAGTCTACCCCATGGTGATGGGACTCCCCTCAGGAAACTGCTTTTTGTACTCTACAGAAAATCTTCATGACTACCCCTGTCCTTCGACTTCCCAATACCACCTCCCCTTTCTTTGTCATGACCAATGCCTCCCTCATGGCCATAGGGGGAATATTAATGCAAAAAGACATTAATGGTGACCTCCACCTGTGTGCCTACCTGTCCTGAACCCTCGCTCCTGCTGAGAGAAACTATGACATTTACAATAGAGAACTCCTTGCCATCATACATGCTCTCTACAAGTGGAGACACTACCTTCAAGGGACCTCTCACCCCATCACTGTTCTCACTGACCACAAAAATTTATCCTATTTCCAGGAACCACAGAAACTCTCCCACTGACAAGCTCAATGGCTTCTCTTTTTACAAGATTTCAATCTTGTTTTCACCCACACTCTGGGATCGCAAATGGGTCCAGCAGATGCCCTTTCATGACATAATAACATTGACACTGCCGATGATAACCAGGATGTTGTACTCCTTCCTGATTCTGTCTTTCTCCGAGCAATTGACCTTGCCCTTGTGGACAAAATTACCCAATCATCTTCCTTGGATCCCTTGGTTATTGACGCCATCACCAAAGCAACCAAGAATTCTCTGCTCTTCCCTCACTCCTCACTTCATGATTGGGTATTTGATGACAGCAAACTCTATTTCCATAATCATCTCTATGTCCCAGAATCCCTTTGATGTGATGTCATCTCATCTGAACACTCATCATTTGCTGGTGGTCATGGAGGTATTTTCTGCATGACTACCCTTGTCTCCCATGACTTCTGGTGGCCAGGTTTATCCACTTTCATTTGTCGCTTTGTTGCTGGATGTGCCACCTGCCAACAGAATAAAGTCAATACACACCCCACTGTCCCACCCCTATCCCCTATCCCATCCACTACTACTTGCCCCTTTGATCAGATCTCTGTCGATTGTATCATGGACCTCCTGCCCTCTCAGGGCTTTGATTCTATTTTGGTTGTGGTTGACCACAGGCTTACAAAGGGGGTAATTTTCTCACCTTGTTCCAAAAATATCGATGCTGAAGGAGTAGCTCAACTCTTTTTAGAAAGGGTATTTCCTAGATTTGGACTCCACTCTTCTGTCATCTCTGACAGGGGCCCTCAGTTCACTTCAGCCTTTGCTCATGAACTATCTCACCTCCTAGGCTATGATCTATGACTCTCCACCACCTATCATCCTCAAACTGATGGAGAAATGGGGAGAGCCAACCAATCCCTAGAAACCTATCTAAGAATCTTCTCCGAAGGTCACCCAGATAAATGGGTAGACCTCCTCCTGCTAGCTGAATTCTTGTACTGTGTCAAGCGTCGGTCCGACGCTATTCCGTTCTAGCTCTGATGTCGGAGGGAGACGTAGTAGGTGGACTTTGGGTTGGAGGTGGGTCGGATGGGCTTGGCTTCAGCTACTCGGGTGGAGAGCTGTGCCCTTACGCACTCATGCCCTATATTTCAGAGGGCAAGGGTATTGAGAGGTCAGATACTTAGTCGGAGAAGAGTCTGAGCTAAGACTTGAGGGAAGCAGGAGAGAATAGTGGGGGAACTTAGTTGATATTCAAACTGAGGAGAAGTCCTCAGCAAACGACAGTATTTATACAGGAGTAGGCTGAAACAGTAGCAATGAGTGTTGGTAACTAACTCATGAAACAGGAGTGGAAGTGTCAGAGTGAAACAGGAATGGAGGTGTCAGGGTTGACACTGGAATGGAGATGTCAAGATGAAACTAGGGTAGAAGATGTCAAGATGAAACATGTAAGAACTAGAATGTAACACTAGGTCGGAGTGGAGTAAATGATGTGGAGTAAACTTAAGCAATGAAAAGGTAAAAGAGCAGAGTAATATGTTGGAATAAAGGTGGAATAACGTTGGGATTGTCATGCCCATGACAGTATCCCCCCTTTAGGGCCAGAACCCTTGACGGTCCAATAAGACCCTAAAAGGTAAGATGTGTGGTAGAGCAGAGTTTGTGATATCCACAGTGGTCCAGTAAAATATAAAAGGCAGAGGAAGTGTGTTTTACAACTTAACTTCAAACCATCACCATCTTTGATCAACAACATGTCCAACAACCACAACTGGAAGATCATGCCCGAGGAGGAGTTGCTTACCGACTCCGATGATGATGTCATGACCACGATGGCCAAGAAGGGCAAACAGCAGCGGTGCAAGGTGGAGCAGAAGCGAAAGGTGGAGGAGGCCAAAGCACAGAAGAAGCACAAGAAGGAGGTAAGTCCCTTAGTGGACGCTGCACAAAAAATGACTGATACTGGTATTAGGCTTGCTGTCTGGAGGAGGAGCAGAGGAAGCATGTGGAGGAGGAACAGAGAAAGCGCGCAGAGGAGCAGTGTCAGCGAGTGGCAGAGGTGGCACGACAGGTGGAGGCTGCTAAGAAACGAGTGGAGGAGGTCGTGGCAGCGCAGGGGAGTAGAGTAGAAGCACGGGCACCATGTGCTCAATGCCAAGGTATGGGGAAGGTGGTGGAGTGCCGCCCGAGCGACAAGTGGAGGGCACAGATGTGTCAACTGTGTCAACTGGCACAGAAGATGTGCTTGTGGACTCTGTCCAAGACAACAGCAGTGACGGGTCAGAAGTGGGGGCAGAGTGCAGCAGAGGAAAATCAGGACAAGGGGAAGAAGTGGGCAAGGGTGTTGGCAGAGACAGACGAAGAGGAAGATGTCAAGATGGATCACGACGGCAAGGATGAAGACAAGAGGGATGCCTTTGGGATGCTGACCAAGGCAATCTTGCAATGGGGAGAGGAGTCGAAGAAGGCTCTGGAGGTGGCAGAGAAAAGGCTCTGTCTAGAGGAGCAGAGGTTCGAGCTGGAGAAGAGGAGGACGGAGGCAGAGGAGAAGTTGGCGGAGATCCAGACAGACATCCACGAGATGGTCTGGCACTGGGTCCATTCAGTTGGGGTACTGGACTTGGAGAAGTGGGAGATAGGATCCGAGGAGTGGGTGGAAGAGAAGTGGAAGTGGGCAGAGAGAGGAAAGGAGATGGAAAAGGAGTGAGAGGGACAGAAGGAGAAGGGAAAAGAAAAAGAGAGGGAGAAACAGCCTGAGGGACCAGCAAAATTTGTTGAGGGATCGTCATGAGATGTGATGATGAAGGAAGTCAGGGCGGAGGAGGACGAGGAAGGATCAGAGGATGAAAGTGACAAGTTGGAGGAAGGCGGAGGAAATGCAGAGGAATTGGTGTAGAAAGTTTTGTCTTTTGTAAATGTGTTTTGTATATAATAATTCTCCGTCTTCAAGCGGAATAAGTGTGATCAAAAACTAAGCGGATTTTTGGGCAGAGTAAGGACCAGGCTTGTTGGGGTATTTCACATGGAAATCCTGTACAAGTTCTGAGGCGTGATCTAGTTCAGTAGCTAGTAACCATGAGGTTTCTTCATCAGTTCCTTCATAGCCAGCCCAGTGGACTAAGTATAATAATTGGCAATGTCATCGTCATCTGTTGGTATGAGTCGAGGATCTCTGAGACTTCATACTCAACTTCTCCATTGATCTTGATCGGAGGAGGCGGAGTTTGAGTTCAATGTGGAATAACGTTCGGGGTGGCGAGCTTGAGCTGTGAGATGTGGAAGACAGGGTGGATGGACTTCATTGAATCTGGGAGGCGGAGCGTGATGGAGTGGGAGCCAGGTCAGGCGATGACTTTAAAAGGTCCAAGATTCTTGTCAGAGAGTTTCAGAGAAGGTCTCGTGGTGCGGAAGAACTTGGCTTTGACATAGGCTTTGTCACCAACCTTGAAATCTGGCGGAGGAATGTGCTTTGCATCAGCAGGTCCTTGATAGTGCTCTTGGGCGAGAGCCATTTCGGAGCAGAGAAAATCGTGGAGCTGCTGTAGGTCAGAGGTACAGTATACTCTTGGGCTCTAGCAGAAGTAAGGGATATGTCAGAATTGACTGTTATAGATGGATGATAACCCTTGTTGGTGAAGAAAGGAGAAATTCCAGTAGTCATGCTAGGAGCATTATTGAATGCAAACTCAGCCATAGGTAGGAGGTTAGCCTAGTCATCCTGCTGGTAGTTGCAGTAGATTCGGAGGTATTGTTCGAGAGTCTGGTTAGTCCACTCAGTCTGTCCATCACCTTCGGGGTGGTAACCAGAGGTGAAGTGGAGGGTCATTCCTAGAGCTTTACCTAGGGAGCAAAAGAAGTGGGAGACAAATTCCGAACCTCTGTTGGAGGTGACATGACTGGGGACTCCATGCTTTGAGAAGACCTGGGAGGCAAAGATCTTTGCTAACTCAGGAGTGGAGATAGTGTCGTGAGTCGGAATGAATATTCCTTGCTTCAAGAGGTGGTCTACAATGACTAAGATGGCAGAGTAACTGTCAGACTTTGGGAGGTGTTCTATGAAATCCATTGAGATGGAATTCCATGGGCGTTCGGGGATGGGGAGTTGCTTGAGCAGACCATAGGGTTTATGTCTAGGGACTTTAGCATGCGCACACGAAGTGCAAGTACTGACATAATCTTTAATGAAGGTGCGAACATCAGGCCAAGTATAGTCGTGTCGGAGTAACTTGAGTGTCTTGTTCCGACCAAAGTGACCTGATAGGGGGTGGTCGTGCTTGAAGCGGAGTATGCATAGGCAGAGGTTGTCAACATCGGGGACATAGATTCAATTGTCAAGGTGGAGTAAACCATCTGAGTCGACTGCCCAGCAAGGGTCGGTGGAGTTTGACATATGATGTTGTGCCAATGAGTTGGAGCTGAGGGTGGAGCAGATGGAGGAGTGGAGATCATCAATATCTACGAGTTCTGCAGTGCGGAGTGTGGGGTCAAGAAGGTAAGTTGCTCTAAGGGAGGATGCGAGGTGTTCTTGAGTGAAGATTGGATGGGAATTGTGTGGATTGGCACGAGCATAGTCCCTATCCCCCTCTTTTAGGTAGATGTCCCATCGTCGAGTAAGGGAATCGGGCTTTGCGCCAAGGCATCCAGGGTGGAAACAAACAACTAGATTGAATTGATTGAGAAATTCCGACCACCGCGCTTGTCTGCGTGTGAGGAGTTTACTGGTGGAGAAATACTTGAGATTCTTATGATCAGTGATGACATCAATGGGAGTAGCAGAGCCCTCAAGATAGTGATGCCAATGTCGAAATGCCTCAAAAATGGCTAGAAGCTCCTTGTTGTGGGTATCATAGTTTAGCTCTGAACTTGTCATTGTTTGAGAGTAAAACGTGACAGGGTGGAGAATTGAATCGGGGCAAATGATAGAGAGAATTCCAGTGATAGCATAGTCAGAGGCATCAGTCTCAACGACTAGCGGAGCGTCAGGAATCCAATGGGTGAGAATAGGGGCGGAGGTAAAGGTGGATTTTAGTTGATTGAAGGCAGAGTGACAGTCATTGGAGAAATTCCAAGGAGTACCCTTGTGGGTGAGACGAGTGAGTGGAGTGACGATGTCGGAGTAATTGTGAATGGATTGTTGATAGAAGTTGGCAAAACCCAAGAAGGACTGGATGTCTTTCACCTTGCGAGGCTCAGGCCAATCAGAGATAGCTTTTACTTTGTTGGGTGACATAGACAGACCTTCGGGTGAGAGGCAGAAGCCAAGATATTTGATGGAGGAGGAATGGAACTCGCATTTCTCTGGTTTAGCATATAGACCATGCTGTTGGAGGTGGCAGAGTACTTCAGATATGTGCGCCGTGTGCGAGTCCATGTTGGCGGAGTAGATGAGAATGTCATCAAGGTATACCACAACACAGATGTCAAGCATGTTGGCAAAGACGCTATTGACAAACCTCTGGAAAGCAGCAGGGGTGTTCGTTAGACCGAAAGGCATAACACACCATTCAAAAGACCCATAGCAAGTGTGGAAAGCAGTCTTCCATTCATCACCTTCAGTGATGTGGACTAGGTGATAAGCGTGGCGGAGATGAATCTTTGTATAAATCATGGCCTTGCTGGGGGAGTCCAAGAGGTCGGAGATGAGGGGTAGTGGGTAGTGATCTTTCTTCATAATCTTATTAAGACCTCAGAAGTCTACACATAAGTGGAGAGAACCGTCTTTCTTTTGAACGAATAGAACCGGAGTGCCATGTCTGGAGTTAGATTGACGAATGAAGCCGGAGCGGAGATTCTCATTGATGAATGTGTGGAGTGCGACAAGCTCTGTCGGAGAAAGGGAGTAGATGGTACCAAGGGGCGGAGCAGTTCCTTCTTCCAAATCAATCTTCAAGTCAAAGTCACAATGTGACACCAGCTGTTCAGCCTTTGCCTTGCTAAAAACATCTGCGAATTCATGGTAGACTGAAGGGATTGCAGAGAGGTCGATTGGCTCTGGTGGAGCACTGGAAATGGAGTGGAGTTTCATGTCCCCAAGGCAGAGGAAAAGGGTGAAGTGGGTGGATCCCTGTAAATGACAAGCACGCTGGTAGGTCGCTGCATTCACAAAATATATAGAGGGCAGACTAGGCATGTCGGTGGAGTTTGGTGGAGCAGAGTCCAACTGAGGTGGAACAGCCATCGGAGCGGATGGAGCAGAGGGAGGCACCTTTGCTGCTAGCATTCGTTGCTCAGTAGTTGGGAAGCTGATGTGGTTCAGTACCCAATCAATCGACGGATTGTAGCAGGTGAGCCAGTTATGTCCCAAGACTAATGGACAAGAGGAATCCAGCGGAGTGACATAGAATGTCATGGAGGTGACATTGCCAGAGGGAAAACATATACTGAGGTTGTTACGCTGAGGCTAGTAACTCAGCTAGTAAGTGGCAAGGTATACGCGGTGGTATATGCTGATACGTCGACATGGTAATCCTAGGATGATTATGATGAGAACGGTCATCTCCCAATAGAGGGTATCAACTCGTCCATAAGGGAGATCCTGCACAGTGGTGATAAAGATGATCAGCTGGTATCTCACTCCTCAATGAGTGAGAAGACTCCTTAGCATAGTAGCTGAGAGTACTGGAATGGTGACTGTCTTGCTCTCCCTGAGTGGCTTGCTGGTTACTAGGCTTAGATTGCATAGAACTAGCTAAGGTATGGACTAGAGACGTCTCTCTACTTATAGGTAATGAGAATGTGCACAGACCAAGAAGAAAAACGAAACTATCTAGAATGTTCCGGAGAATGATCACTATGTATGGTAACTCCTAGCTCTGGTGCTATGAGGTAAAATGGGAGGAATCGGAATACGGGAAAAAATAGGAACATAAGATGAGGAAAGTAGGAAGACAACGGGAGGAATAGGAAAAGATAGGGGTTTGCTAAAAACCATAACATTACCCCCTTCGTAGTCATCAGCTCACTGAGCTGAATTATTCTTGCCACCCAAAGAAGAATTTTCCTCAACAATCCATGTGGCGACGGGAGGATTAGTGGAAATATTAGGACAATAAGTGACCTTATGTCCTCTGACACCACAACCGTCGCAAGGGAGGCCTTGACATGAACTCTGTAAATGTCCTGGAGCCCATAAATAGCACTTGGGACAATGAAATTGAGGACACTCTTGGTACCAATGTCCCCATTGTTGGCATTTGAAACACTGTCCCGATCGAACAGGGGTATCGGGGAGGGAGTCGACGTTGATAGGATGAGTAGGAGCTCCGGGAGAGGGGGAACGAGGAGGGGTCGAAGGAGGAATGGGGAGATGGGTATCATTGTCATAGGTAGTGGTCGGAGTTGACCACTTGGGTTGGGGGGTCCAGGTTGCTCTGGAGGGTTCCGGGATGGGAAGAGCCAGGGTATCGTCATAGGATGAGAGATGAGGCTGAGGTGGAACGATGTAAGGAGTGGGGTGACATCTGGGACGTCAGCGGGGTCGGCGAGCAGGGTTAGGGGGCAAGGGGGACATAGGGGAAGTGGATGGAGGACTCAGGGATGAGGGTGAAGACAAAAGGAAATGGGGTAATATCCCGTTAGTGGGGGTGAGGGGATACCCTGAGTAACAGGTTTCCTCCAGAGGGGTCAGTCCATCTATGAGGGATTGGAGGATGGGGATGGTCGCTGATGGAATCCAGTTCATGAAGAACCAAAAGCCCTCTTGGTGCATAAGATCCAAGAGATGGTCCAATGTCTGTTGGGTGGAATGGTCTATGGCCCTAGTAAACGCAGAGTTGGGGCTGGTGCGGGATCGTTGGAACAGGAGATCAGTGGTGTAAATTTGATGGTACAAGTGTACCATTGTTTGCAATGAGGATGCCCGGGACCAGAGAGGATCGTGTTCCACACAGAAAAGGGGGTGTGGATCAGTGAGGACAGTAGCGAAGAGGATACGGCGATAAGAGGTTGGGAGACATTCAGCATAGATGGTAGGAGATGACATAATGACAGGCAAAAGGTGATAGATGAATGGAGGTGTAAAGTGGATTAGCGGAGTCCTAAAGGTGTTGTCGAGTTTTATACTTTTCTAGCACCTCAGAGGCATTTCCCAGATTAGATTCTGGTTCCCAGGTATTCTCGGCAGAGGAATAACCTTTCCATTTCACCAAGTATTGCTGCCATCCTTGTATTCCACGGTGATTCAAGATGTCTTTGACTTCCCATTCTTCTTCTTCTTCTATCTCTTCCAATGGAGGTTTTAGGAAATTGGGTCCATGTTCCGGTGTTTCCCAGTAGGATGATAAGAGAGATGCATGAAAGACATTGTGGGTCTTCCAGGATGGGGGTAGGCGAAGTTTGTAGGTGAGAGGTGAGATGACTTTTGAGATTTCAAAAGGGCCTTCTCATTGAGGTAGGAGTTTCTTGGAGGTGTGACAGAATCAGAGATTCCGTGCTTCTAACCACACTTTATCTCTGATCTTCCATGGTTTAAATTTGGAAAAGGTCTGTTCCTTCATGATCCAAGCAGAATTCTCATGAGCTGCGAGGGCTTCTTTCTGTGCTTCTTCGAGAAGGGTAAGTCGTTTCTCCAGGGCAGGGATAAACGTCTTTCCAAGAGGGGGGTATCCCCTGGGTTTGTACCCAAACATGAGGGAGAATGGTGTCTTTTGTATGGAAGAATGAACATTGGAATTGTGGGAGAATTCGGCAAGAGGTAATAAGTCTACCCATCTGTCGGGGCAACCTTTGGAAAATATCCTCAAATATGTTTCTAGTGACTGATTTGCTCGTTCGGTTTCTCCATCGGTTTGTGGATGATAAGCAGTGGAAAGACGAAGGTCATAGCCAAGGAGATGAGATAGCTCTCGAGTGAAGGCAGAGGCGAATTGGAGACCACGATCTGAAATAACCGATGAATGGAGGCCAAAGAGAGGGAAAACCTTTTCAAAGAATAACTGCGCTATTCCCTCGGCATCAATGTTTTTTGAACAAGGTGTGAAAATTACCCCCTTCATCAGCCCATGGTCGACCATGACCAAAATAGAGTCAAAGCCCTGAACTGGGGGGAGATCCGTGATAAGATCAATGGAGATTTGCTCGAAAGGGCGGGAAGCAGCAGAGGGAATAGGGGAAAGAGGAGGAATGGTGGGGTGGGTGTTGACCTTGTTTTGTTGGCAGATGGCACAACCAGTGACAAAACAGTGGATGAAGGTGGAAAGGCCAGGCCACCAGAAATCATGAGCAACAAGAGTGTGAGTGCGGAAAATACCCCCATGGCCTCTGGCAAAGGAAGAGTGGACCAAAGAGACGATGTTGTGGTGAAGGGAGTCTGGGACATAGAGGCGATTGCAGAAGTATAATTTCCCTTCATCGAATGTCCAATCCTGGATAGAAGAGTGAGGGAAAAGAGGGGAGTCCTCAAAGGACTTAGCGATGGCATCGAGGACCAAAGGGTCAGATGCAGAAGATTGGGTAATTTTTTCCATGAGGGCGAGATCAATAGCTCGAAGAAAGACATCGTCAGGGAGGAGAGTAACTGCTTGATTATCGTTGGCAGTGTCAACATGGTCCTTTTGAGAGAGTGCATTGGCAGGGCCCATTTGAGACCCTGGTTGATGGATGAACTGGAGATCAAAATCTTGGAGGAAAAGGAGCCAACGAGCCTGGCAGCGGGAAAGTTTTCATGGTTCTCGGAAATAAGATAAATTCTTATGATCGGTAAGCACAGTGACAGGGAGAGAAGTGCCTTGAAGATAATGACACCATTCATAGAGGGCATGAATGACAGCGAGCAACTTGCAGTCATAGATATTGTAATTCCGCTCTGCAGGAGATAAGGTTTTCGAAAGATAGGCACAGGGATGAAGATCCCCATTAGTGTCCTTCTGCATGAGGACCCCTCTGGTGGCAACAAGGGATGCATCAGTCATCAGGAAGAAGGGAGCAGTAGTGTCTGGGAGGCAAAGGACTGGTGCAGACATAAAGATCTGCTAAAGGGTATGGAAGGCGGATTTGTGTGATGTAGACCATTCCCAAGCGGTCGATTTCTTAGTTAAATTGATGAGGGGTTGGGCAATGGTAGAGAAGTTCACAATGAACTTTCGATAGAAATTACAGAACCCCAGAAACGACCTGACTGCTTTAACTGAGGAGGGCGGTTGCCATTCTTGAATGGCCTTCAA
>JBBPMM010000425.1:0-24288 GCA_038090335.1 Solioccasus polychromus
GCTGTCTACTTGAACTTTTACGCCGTGTAATAGTTCCCATGCCCTAGCTGCATTGGGCCAGGTTGTCTGTCACATGTGAATGGAAACTCAAAATATTCGAAGTAGTGGGGGTACGTACTTGCATCTCCTTGAGAGCAGCCAACGACTGCTGAAGGCCAATGTAAGCCTGCACGTTAGATGGTCGTAGAGTCACTTCAAATAACAAAAGTAAGTGTATGACAGGATTTATATAATTGGGGACATACATGTCACGATATGCATGATACTTGTGGTAATTTAGGCAAGGTGCAAATATTGTGAGTCGAGAGAGCTTACCCTGCACTGAGTATATACGGCGTAAGAAAAGGAGATGCACGTTTAATATTATAGTAATCATGATATGATGTCGCTAGGTAAATAATATTTTATCAAGGAACATTAGCACCAAAGTGTTCTACTCACCAATAGTGCTGATATAGGTTGCAGCGCTTTGGCATAGATCGAAAGCTTTTAGTGATGTGGTGTTGGCACCGGGTGGATTTTGCAGTATCAACTCAGAGCTAAACAATCAGTCCATCCCATAAATGTAACGGAAGGGTCAAAGTCGTACCCTTTCCAATTTGGAATACTAACATCAGAAGCCTATGTCAAGCGCCTAACCTTCGATGAAGAGTACTACTCACAAGGCTCTGTGCAAGAGTAACACAGCGGACCAATACTTCATGTGGATGTACAGGACAGAGGCGGGCGGAGTGCTTCTTTTACTTGCAGGGTCAAATCTTAGGTCATCCGGGAGCTCAAGGTACCACTGGTCAAGACGAGCCTCCAAGCTGTTCAAGACGGCTCGCCGTGAACCACGCCTTGAAGACTTCACGGGATAAACCAACGAAACAATAGACCCAATGATAACAGCTATGCGAAACGTTATTCTGTAGTAATGATTCAAGAGCCGTGGGAAAAACGAACAGAGAGACGCAGCAACCCGAAAGCATCGCATGATAAGGACACTCGGTACAGATTGGTGTGACACCACACCATGTGGTTGGCTTAGATGAGTCTCATTGTCGTACTATAGGATTAGTTAGCAATAGTTCTTCACGCTCTCTCAACTGACCTTTTCCGCATCTGGTAGTGCAGTGTCGAAATCAGTCTCGTCAATACATATCGGACGTCCTAATAGAACAATTGTCAGTCACCAACGCAGAACTACGAATTATCACGGACCCATGTAGGTCGAAGTATACCTTAAAAATCAGTCGAAACAAGTCAGTCATATCACTCAGGTTATATCAGATAGGGACATACTTATCCGCAATACAACAAGCCCACCATATTTGCTTCCTCACTTGATTTTCTTCATCAGAGAACATTCTCTTCCCATTAAACTGCCAGTTGTCCGCCGCGCGATTGAGGCCGAGGTCCAACGCCTAGATTGCCATCAACATACCGTGAGTGAGCGCTGAGGAGTGGAACGAACCATTCTAATAGCCATTCCTCGATGACCGGATTATTGAGACACAAGCAATAGATATAACTGATATCACCATACCGATGTATAGCCAACCTTGTTCCATAGATCCTGAAAGTTGATGTCAGCGGAGAGAGGACAGAGTCCCAATGATACTAGACCAATTCCAAATTCCCGGTAGCCTAGAAGTAGCAAAGCTTGACAGGTCGGTGCCCGACAACTGTGTGATACTTGTGCTAATAACCCAAAGGACGTTGGTGGTTAAGGAAATAAGCATAGATAACTGCCAATTACCAAGGATACTTCTCGCTTGGGCGAGATAATCACATTTGGCATCCCATATTTTGTCCGTGGGATCCGACGCCTTTTCATCGAGGTAACGAGCAGCCACTGAAAATATAGATAAAAGTAGTAGTTTGTTAACGGTCTGTGACGGTTCTGGTGTCGATGAAGGAGAATCGCCACTAGAGCCTAGCGGAGTGCTGCTGCTTTTGCTGCATAAGTACTCGGATGAGCAATGATAAAACATTAATCAACCTTCGTTTCCTATACCAAAATAAAAATGTGAATAACTGAGCCGGATGCAATGAACCTCACCATTCATTGTATTCTCTTAAAAAACGGCCTTTGTGGATAACAGGAAATATTGGATGAGCATATGAGAAGTACAGATCTACCAGTCGATCCTGCATCTCGACAGGGGGGAGCTTAACAGGAATGTCAACCTCTGGCGGCGAGATAGTCGGGTCCGCTTTGGCAGACGGCCAGAAACGCGCCATCGGAAGCCTCCTGTATAAACAAGGGTCAGATTCCCGTTTGATCGCGTTAGAGTAATGGATACAACCAAACTCCTCCATCAAGACGGCTATCTACGCGATCGTTTAAAGTGAGGAGGTGGAGACCACTGGTTTTTCCATGATATCGGACCTGTCCTAAGTGAGTAAAGCAGAGCGTCAATATAAGCACAGCCTACCTCTTGATTCTCGTCCAACGATAGTTGCCCGAAGGCGGTCACACAGTGGGATTCATCCTTCTCTTCTGAATCTGAAACTTGACATTAGTTCGGTATATTTTAATGGCATTAAAATAATCAAATTACCCGACGATACCCCCATGGTGTACATCTCGTCCCAATTCAAATGGTTCGTACCTGCTTCAGAATTAGAATCATCAAGTCGACGGCGTTGTGGGAGAGGAGCCCCGCTGAGTGCGCGAGAGGGTGAATGGCGAGCACTAGTACTGTGAGTATCTTCCAATGATGTGTTCCGAGACAAACGAGCGGCCAATCGGTCCTGCCATTCTGCAGTCGGGACACTCGACAAGAAATTTTCTTTGTACATGTCACAAAAAGCTTGCTCAAGAATAATAAAAGAGGCAATCACCTGTCGAAGAAGAAACAATCTCTCGTGATATGCGAGACTGACGCCTGGTCCGTGCAGTATCACGAGAGGTCTTGTTACTTCGGAAGATACAAGCAAAAAAATCTTCTTTGGTAGCACCCGCAGGTTGAGAGAGACGACCTGAGGGACCCTGGGATCCCTGTCAACTGCAACGCTGTTATGATAAAGAGTACGAGCGTACAAACGGTCCGGTGTCCACTCTGTTTAGTATTTCTCTGGCCAATTCATCTTGTCGAATGTCGGCCAACAAGTCTTGGACACGGCGGTCCGGACACGCAAGCAGGGAGCCGAGTAACGACTCGACTTGCTGCCATCGCTGTTCAATAGCTTGAATGTATCCTTTTGGGGGACCGCGCTTGTAGCTAGGCCCTGCGATACTCGGTATGGGGTTTTCCGTATCTTCTGCGGCAAAGGCTCACCTAGAAAAGTACAGGCTAAAACAACGGAAATTGTTAGGTGTTTACCGGCTATATAACGAATAGGGGGATACCATTGCCTCCGAGAGCGCAGCCTTTGCAAGTTCCCTGGGTGCTGGATGGTTCGCACTTGCTCTTAGTCTTTCTACACTGATCGCAGGCTAGAGATTATTTTAGTAGACCAAAATGAGGGAGTGACTGTGATCGAATTTACCCCTGCTACTTCGTTTCCGGCCCGACAGGGAGTCTTGGTTCAATTCTTCTTCAGAATGTTCAGACTCGTTCCACTGGTGCATTGTCGACATGTGAGCTATCGCGAGCGTTAGCGGTCTTACAGACTTCGGGTGAACACTCCGTGAAATATTCACACGGGTTACTGGATTGATAATTCACCCCCGGCGCGGGCTTTCATCATGACTACAGTCCGTCGATACATTATATGTAGCCAAAAAGCATACAAATAATAGTATATCCGACCCAAGAACAGGGAAGAGGAGGTGGAATGCCTGAGGAACTAACACAACAGCTCCTCACTTCAGAGGACTGTATGGAAGAGGAAGTAGTATAAACGAGTCCATGACTTTAGCAAGTTGGGCGGTCTACATCATGATCAGCTTTGAGCTCCCACACACAATGAATGAGGTACTTTGGAAACCGTCTCTGCCCACCCATCAATCTGCCAGGCTTTCTCCCTCGTTTCTTTCCTTGCTTCAAGGCTCCTAATACGTCTGTGAGAACGATGTCTCTCTTGGGGCTAGATTCTCACTGACGGGTATTGCCACATGTGGTGAACTTGGTGGAGCCTTCCGATCTGCGAGAACCAAGCCCCGACCGGGGCAACGAATTTCCGACGAGCCTCGATACCCCTCCGCCTGTGCCATCGGCATCAATACGATGGATGAGGTTATTAGAGGCATACCATGTATTCTCCCATTCCAAAAGGGTACCAGGCTTCAGCTGGTAGCTCCGGAGTTCAAATACACCGCCTTGCGCATGTGGTGGAGAGGTAGGGAAGAATGCGAATTCTTGAGCAAGCTGTGTAGAACGAGAGGTTACATATGGAAGGAGTGACTTGTAAGACTTGGCGTGCTGAGGGGAATCAATACTATGCACAAGCAGAAAGTCAGAGATAATACTTCTGAGTTCCTGATGAGCTCCATTGTCTTATCATATCCAGCATAGTTTTCATACTCTAATATATGGACTACATATTCAGGGAAAATTGGATGAATCCAATTTGTGGCACGCGATGAAACACCACTCACCAAATGTGTCTTGGTTGCCGACCAGCGTCTCCCAGCTACCTGTCAGTTTGACGTGGAGTCGTGGGTCGTCCTTGATTCCCGCATAATACTTTTCGCTATGAGACGTGAATTGACCAGCAGCTTCTGCCAAGGAGCCACGCACGCAGCCACTTTGTACTCGTCAATCAGTTCGGGTTTCACTCGATGGACTAGTGTACCCAATTGTTACATGTATTGGTTTAACGAGCACCAAAACACTCACCTTCGAATCCGTGGACATATTTGCCCCTCGCAACAAGTCTAGAGTGCTGTTGTATTTCAATTTCGCCTGCTTTCCGAGCATCTGGAGATCCATGAAGTAGTGTCTGTACGTCCTCAGCATGACAGCCTTGAGACTGCAGTTGCGCTACCTGAACTGAAATAGAGCGTTGCGCTCCTCGAGACGCGGTGGGTTTAAATGCACTCTTCACTGCTAGGTGGAACATCGTCGAACCCGTGGTGGACAGACAGGAAGTTGTTAGATGAGACGAGTGTAACAGTTGGGCGGAGTTACTATACTAAGCGAGGCTTCCGATGACATTATGTATTCTCTACACATTTTGTGATACGGACCTCACCCATACTCCATATATCGTCCAAGGGCGGGATGCCTCTTCCTCAGCCGTAACTTTAAAAAACCGAGCGCGTCTCCCCGACATTCGCACGCTACACTCCAGTTGTTGGGCTAGCCCCGTCGTCACTCTTGTGGGTTGAGTCGAGAGCTGGTATGGCGATAGAAGCTACACGATCATTGCACATCAACAACAGCCGTTGGTAACCATGATACTCACCCAGCGCTTTCCATCGAAAGAGCACTCGTATTTCGATCTGCTGAGGATCCGCTCGTTGTTTGGATCCACGAGGAAGACAAGTTCGACCACGCAATCATTGAACTCAAACGTCGACAACCCGTCGATGAGAATGTAGTCGCCTCGCTTTGCATCTGAGCAGGCCGTTCAGGAAAGTGTCCAAAGTGCAACTCTCGAACTCACTGCAAGGGCTACGGAACGAAGTTCTGGTGTTCCCATCAACAGCGTGGGACAGAGGATGTTGCTGGTAATGCGACACCACATCCTCTCCAATCTGTGCTAAGCGTCTTTCCTCATTCCTGAGCATTTCCATTGTCGCAAGGCAATCGAGGACACTGTCATCGGGAAGTAGTTTAATGTTGCTTTCCAGCAGGTAAGGTGTACCGAGAGCGGCTGCGCGGTTTATATTTAGAACATCGGGATTGAAAACGTTGTTGCTTATCTTCACGAAACGCAGTCCGGCGACTTGTGCGGTACAGGAGAAGCGTGCTTTAATTTCGTCCAGATAGTGACACGCGCTCTCCTTCGTCATGTAGCGACGTCAATGTCTTCATTCGAGGGGCAAACTTACTATGTGTAGTCTGTTTCTTTCGCTCCCTTCGTGACCTACGGTGAATGGCTGGCCGCCCCCTAGCTCTATTCCTTGATCAAACCAGATTTCTGGTACTTCGTTACTCAGGACCGTGAAATAATTGTCTGCCATCTTGATTTGCTCTTGCGTCATGCCAAGGGATTCATCATGCAAAAGAGAAACAAAATCCAGGACTCGTTGCCGATTCACCATAGCACCATGGCCGAGCCAAGCAAAGCCTGTGTGGATACCGTTTGATGTCACTGTTGCACGCAAGCGGCTTGACAGATGTTCGTGCGGTGGCAAGAGATATATCCCGCTTTGCGAAGACTCCTCCATTCGAACGCGGAGTGTCTTTATAAGCTCTGGCAAGATGATAAAGTCGTCATCCTGCAATAGTCACCCCTAAGTCAGTTGGCTGCAAGTCCAAAAATAAACATACCTGAATAAAACAGTATGGGGTAGATGCCCTTGTGCATGCGAGGTACCGAGCATAGAAATACAAATTTTCCGGAGAGTTCTCTATCCTGAGCTTCTGGGTGTCACAGTGAGCGCTGGAGAAAATCTAGATACCGTGTCAGCTGAAAAAGCTTTCCTTGTCGAAAACGAGATTAGAAGGTAATCAGTTTCCCAACCTCTTTTGATAGTTTTTTCGGACTGTTATTCCAGACATATACTTCGGCGATGGTATCGTCTAGCCATGGCCCACAAAGAAGGGATGCGATGCGGATCACGTTATCTAACCGAGACCAGTTGAGGATGATGGCGGTAACATTGGGAAGCCCGGGACTGACTTGCCCCCCGACACGAATTCCGCGAGTGACGAAACCTTCTGTAAGACTAGTGGGAAATACGCGCGTCGGGAGTTGCAAGCCGCTCAGGATCGCATCTAGCGTCTTTGCTGAAGTCATCAATGTTATGGCGAGGTGGCTGATCAATCTGGTAGAAGAGAACTACTAGTAACTGGGAATTACCAGGGGTGACCTAATGATCCCAGAATATCAAAGGACTCTCATGCGAGTTCATGATTAAAGTGAGACGGCTTTTCTACAAAAATGTATTACATTGTAAGGTGATCAATCCATCCTGGCCTTGAGAGTACGAGTTACGACTCGGTCTTTGGTACTGAACGGAAGGGAGTCAGCAGTCGATTTAAGTGCAAGATAAAAGCCTCACATGACGTGCACGACAGCACCCCAACCCGAAAATGCGTCTCTGTCGACTGCGTTTAACAACGTTTGTGAAATGGTCTCGAAGAGATCCTCTGGTTCCAAGCCGGGTTCCCAAAGCCCTTCTGCTACACCAAACAGCTTTGAACTGGCGGTTCCAGCCACGACGAAATCTTTTGCAAAATTTATGCAGCCTATGAGATCCGTTGCCGCAATGAATGGTTTGAATGCGCCTGTGGGAGACTTTGAAAGTCCAGCAATGACAGGCTCGATGAAGTATGGTCCAAAGCGATGTTCATATAGAGTAGAAGACACCATATGGGCAAATGTCTCTGGTTGGATCTCTCGTTCCTCTTTTATTGTGTACATGTTGACGCGATATCGAAAGCGCTCATGGCTATGATGCCTGAGATGGGAGATGACGCGTTGGACGAGCGACTTACAGTGTAGCAACGTCGGTGCCGAGTCCGGGAAGACCGACGTACAGCCTGTCCGTCACGGGGAAGACCTGTAGAAGTGTGAGGATAAATAGAACATAGTCAGCATCAGACAAGTACCCTCTGGAAGTTGGATGAAATGCCCAAAGCTTGGGTACCGATACGTAGGTCCGAAGCGATGGCGACGCAATCCTTGCCGACCATGGCTATGACGGAGCCACCGTTATATTGCAACGCGGACTGTACCAGTAAGTCGGTGCGTACGAGGACGAGGAAGAGATACTTGCCATGGGTGCTTGGTTAGAGATGGGACGCGTCAGATAACTGACCGTGACGCGTCATGTCACGGAACTACACACGGCTGTCACGCCGATTGGATTATGGTAGTGGTCCCAATGTACACGGTCGGTCTCACCGCCGAACCATGATACGCGCCAACGCCGCGACGCTGGTCCGTTCGCTGTCCAACATTCGAACACGGGTGCAGGTATGAATATGATACCAGTTTCCTCTCCGACTCACCTCCAACTTGCTCTCGCTAGGACAAGATTGCACATATCGACGCCCAGAGACCGCTCTCACCTGCCCTGGTCGATTCGTTCAACCGTAGACACGACTATCTTCGCATATCGCTCACAGAGCGCTGTAATCTTAGATGTATGTTTCTTGCTCGTTGGTTCAAGTCTCCCTATTTATCCAATTATAAAGGCTTCTACTGCATGCCGAGTGAGGGCGTGGAGCTCTCCCCTCGGGAACATATTCTCACTGATGACGAAGTTATCCGTCTCGCCTCCATCTTCGTCAAGAGTGGAGTGCGAAAAATACGTTTGACTGGTGGAGAACCGACTGTCAGAAAGGGTCTTGATAATATCATAGGTAACCTATTTCGCTTCTTCGCACTTGCTGTCATCTAACGTCGACCTCAGCACGCCTCAATGGACTGCGCCCATTTGGTCTTGATTCGATCGCAATGACCAGCAACGGGCTTGCCTTGCATCGTCGACTGCCCGACCTGGTGGACAAGGGTCTCTCGCACCTCAACCTGAGGTTGGTCTCTTTTGTTTCTCCATCTGAATGTCATGCTCAATCATTCCAGTCTTGATACGCTAGACCCATTCAAATTTGAAATCATGACACGTCGCCCCGGTCATGATGCCGTCTTGCGTGCTTTGGATACAGCATTATCCTGTCCCGGTTTACGATCGGTCAAGCTAAATGTCGTCGTCATCAAAGGACTTAATGACTCGGAGGTCCTAGACTTTGTCGAACTAACAAAGGACAAAAAAATTTCTGTGCGCTTCATAGAATTCATGCCTTTCACAGGTAAATGTTCGTGTCATCTTCCTTTCTATTATGATAATGACTTCAATATAAAAGGCAACAAATGGGACAGGGTTAAAATGGTACCATCCTCTGAACTGCTAGACTCAATAAAACACCGACACCCCGCCATCACACGCACCCCTGATGAGCTCAATGACACCGCTCGGTCCTGGCAAATACCAGGATACACCGGTAGCATTGGCTTCATTAGCAGCATGTCTGATCACTTCTGTTCATCCTGCAACCGTTTGCGACTGACTGCTGATGGTCAGATAAAGGTGAGGGTCTCTTCCCCCTTGGTAAAGCACGCCTCCTGACTCTGTGGCTGCAGGTTTGTTTATTCGATGCAAAGGAAATCTCTCTTCGCGATGCGGTTCGAAGCGGTGCAACAGATGACGCCCTTCTCCGAATCATTGGATCCGCCGTTACTGGAAAGAAAGAGAAGCATGCGGGGATGGAGAGCATCGATGTTTTGACCAATCGACCAATGATTTTGATAGGAGGTTAGCTACCTTCCTCCTGCAATGCTGTAGGGATATAGCTAGCGGCACCACTCCTGATCGACGCTACATCTGTTTCGCACAGGGCTGCACCCCTTCCAGCGCCAACCGCTCCGATATACTTCCCTCGTTACGGCAAGCTCCCGCGCAGTTGCTCGAGTCGAGCGACGCCGGCAGAGTCACATAGCCGGCCGGACGCCCAGACTAACTCATTTAAATTCTGCTGGCCGCCCATCTATGGTTGACGTTAGCAACAAGGACTCGACGAAGCGTACCGCAACAGCGACGGGGCATATCTACATTCCCAAGGTTGCTTATGAACTGATTACCGGAACCCCATCCCACTCGGAGAACAACCCATTACGAACCAAGGCCAGTAAGGGGGATGCTCTAACGGTCGCACAGCTCGCAGCGATCATGGGGTGCAAACGAACTCCCGAACTGATCCCCTTGTGCCATCCTTTGCAACTTTCTAACATCTCTGTCACCCTAACCCCCGAGGTGATACAAGAGAGTCCACGTCTTGGTTCTTACACCTTACCATACCGGATCCAATGCACAGCTACGGTTTCCTGTGAAGGAAAAACTGGAGTTGAGATGGAAGCATTAACCGCTGTGTCCATCGGCTTGCTCACGGCTTGGGATATGCTCAAGGCCGTTGCAGGGAAGGAAATGATAATAAGTGATATAATTGTATCACACAAAAGTGGTGGCAAATCCGGCGACTTCACTCGCTCTGTGTCAACCGATACTGCCTGATCTTTTGTAACGAACTACAACCTGATCGAAAACTATAGGCTTTACTTGGTATCTACATGGGGTCGGGTCTAAGTGATGCGTTGCACAAAGGAACAAAACAATTATATGAAAACCTGGTATGTTCGTACGGGAAATGTCCTGTGTGCATAAGAGTGCATGAAAAGATTGGAACCAGCTATGTTCACCAGTGTCCGCGGTTCGTGCCGATGAACCCAAGTTCTAGGGCATCCTCTACGTCATCGGGCCGTTCCTCCGAATTTTCGGAAAGTCCGACAAACCCTACTCGACGGTAGACCCGACGGGCACTGTTCTCATGACCAACATATAAAACAACACTTTCTTTGCCACAGTCTAATAGCCTGTTTTCAACGTGTTCGTATTAGGAACAAGAGCATGGAACGAAAGAACAAAAGTGCTTACCGACGAGTGACCTTACGAACCAAGTGCTCGGCAAAGCCATGACGTCTCCAATTTGGGCAAGTAAAGACTTTGGTGATAGCCGAGACATTCATCGAGGACCGTGTCACTGCACATATCGCTGCGACTGCACCCGATGCTTCGTATAGCCAAATTTGACCCTTGGACACGAGCTCACACGCTTCTGCGCGAGCAAGCTCGATGCTCAGCGGGAAGTATACCTGAATAGTACCCATGTAAACCAGGACGAAGGACAAAAGCACATGATAAGTCACGTACCGAGTCGTCTGCGAAAGCCTTGCAGAGTCTGGCGATATCTTCGACATCTGCAGTCCTCCCGCGTCGAATATCATGTCCGAATGGTAGGTCTGCCTTCACGTCATTGAAGGTTTCTTTAGTACAATAGGTAAGGTAAGCGGAATAAAACGGCTTGGGTTCGACTTCGAAGCCGGTAAGACTTGTCCAGTATTTGCTGAAGGCTTTCACAAGGGGGGTCATGCCGAAGACGGAAAAAACGCGCGTATGAGGGACGCATGACGCTAAGCGATCTGCAAGAGCCGTGATGCGAGGCGCCAACCATTGAGATGAAGATAGCATCCAGCGTTGCGCCGACCATAGAAAAACAGGTTGATCATGCTCGCCCGCTGGGTGACAAGCCAAAACTAGCTCCAGCTCCACGACGCCCTGTGGGGATGATGACCAAAGGGTCAACCATAACGAATCACCGAGTGTCTCAGTTGAAGACCCGTCAGGTGCTACTTCAGACTCTATAACAAACTGGCAGCCGGTCAACGCGGCTTCCGCACTAATTTTCTTGAGTGCGTGTGCAAGGATGATATTGGATGAACGTTCGTTTTTGCAAAGCGTCGGATAAGCAACAGCAAGAAAAGCTTCAGCAGAGCAATGTTCGAGGATGCGGAATTCGGATGGAGAGTGGGATTTGAGGCCGGGCATGCTAAGAATCGTTTGGGGGGTTGGCTTCGAGCAAGGTGAAGAACAGAGTTTCGTTTTTCATGTCCATTTTATATCCAGTTTCAGTATCTCACTTTATGCCGTGCTGTGAGTTCCTGTGGAGGTGAGCATTAATGGAAGCACGGAGTAGAAGAGACAACACAGAGGATGGCTACGGCTGGCCATGTGCCACTAGTGCCTTGGCGGATCCCCACGATCGAATCATTGGAGAAGGTCCAAGTCTTACGGCGTTTTGACTTACATACGATCGAGTTCCTCTTTGTGTTGGAATAGCATGGCGTCGAAGGAGATAAGAGCGTTCGGTATTCGGGTAAGCATATCGACAGACGGCCATCGTAGCCATCTGGACAAGCCGTCGGTAACAACGCCGGGAACTAAGTTCAACACCAGCCACAGCCACTATTCGGCGCGTTTCAATTTGAAGGGCGTTACGAGAAACATCTGTTTCATTTGATCGGTTACAGTGACACAGGATGGAATGAATAGCACGGAATATGGTTAGTGGATGAAGGAGGGCAGTTCCCCCGGTATCGAGTTTTTCCCATCAACCAGACGCCCTATTTCCTCTCCAGCCTAGTACGCCATGAGTAGTCGTCGGGTGTCTGAGACAACAAGGAACTTACCTCATCCAACTTGATGATAGTCGGAATAGTCGTGATATTCCAAGGTTCTTTACGGAAAACGTTGTCAGGCGTCTTCCATCTATCCCGGGGATCTAGAACACCAGAACACTCGTACACAGAATGCTAACACATACGCTGATTTCTGGCCAACGTAAACCAGAACGGCGGGAGGGCCTTGTTCAGAGCCGAATGTCTTTCTGATGAGGTCTTCCACAGCAACACAGTCCTATCGACGTTCACCTCAGAAGCCACAGAAAGTCAACATCTAATTCGTCAACCCACGGGACACCACAGCAAGCCATTTTCTGGTAATCTTGAAGAAAAGAATACGAGGAATCGTTCCCCGTCGTCCCGTAGAAAGACCGTATCGTCTGAGACCTCACGCAAGGGCATTGCCAACAAATACAGGTCGTGATGTAGATAGCCGTTCTTAGTCCAAGTAGTACTTATGTAAGCCAAGTGTGATAGCGCTAAGGGAAAGATCCAATTTCTAGTGTCACTTCGCATCTAAATTATTAGGATAGCAGATAAGCATAAAGAAAGTAGCATAACGAATTAACGAAAATGCCTGTCATACTTCATGCCAATCTAGGTGACGATGGTCGGACGAGAGGAGGATTAAAGTTTGCAGCACGGCGCCCGAAGTCACCATGAACATCAAGTAAAATTTTCAGCGCGTTCCGAGCGCGGATTCTTGACATGTCCTCTTGCCGCGAGGTCAGCGCAGTCTGCACTTGGGGCGGCCTATCTTCCCATGGGTACTGGATATTCAAAGTCACAACAGCATCGTGATGATCTTACCATGCTCTACTTACTGGTAGGTACTACAAAGACGTTGGTTAGTCATTGTAAGTGTCTTGAGTGCAAGATTCACGCACCTTGTGCAGATACTCATACGCGAGCAGTGTGAAACCAAACTGAGGGCTACTTCGAAGGATACGTGCTGGGCCTCCCTTGAAGAGTGCGCTGAAACCCTCTTCCCGGTCTAAGGGGTGTTTAATCATGTAAAGCTTGAGAGAATGGGTACCGAGCTCACATATTCTCACAAACGCATCTGCGAGACCCTTGTAATGAGACTGGCCTTTGCGAGCCTCAACTTGGAGGCGAGTCTTCACTACGTCTACTGGTCTGTCAGCAAAAAGAGATCAAGGCAGAACTATACAAACTGGCCTGCTGGGGTGGTGAGGTAGGCGGCAGGCATCCCTCTGTAGAGCTATCAGACTTGGAAACTACGCAAAGGTCCGAGGTCTTACGCAATAGCAGCTGAACCGAGTGTCTCAAAGAAACTGAGTTGTTTTCCGTTGTAACCTTCTTGAAATACATCTTTCTTTAGATGCGAGTAGGCAGGGAAGTAAATCGCAGAGAACGGGATATCACGCAGCAGGCAAGCACTTGCTCCTCGGTATAAACCCATAAGACCCAACTGCCGAACGATGTGTACAGCACCCTTTGGTACAGCACCTTCCACCTTAGCAGCCTCGCCTTGGACCTGCAAACGGATTTTCCTGATCACGAATTTGTCAGAAATCATCGACAGAACTAAAACGCGGAACATACACAATTTCTAGGGGGTTAGTGAACACCTATTGGAGTTAGTAAAAGTCACAAAATGCAAGACAAGTACGTACAACTTGGCATCCTCCAGCAGTACCACCGGCGATAAATTCCCATCCTAGCTTGATTCGACCGGTTTCAGGGTCCATTGCCCGCCCACGAACGAGATCATTAACCGTCAATTTGATGGCTTTTTCCGGAGCAACGCCCTATTGTTCATTAGAAATATCACTTTAGAAAGAAAGAACTGAGTGTCGCACAATCAACTGAGGGCCAAGGCCGCGGTAGAAACCGAGAAACCCTTCATTGCGAAGTATCTTTTGAGCACAATCCAAACTATTCTTATACAGCATTTGACCAACAACCGTGCTCCGCTGATTCTGCATACTGAAGTTCAAATACAGTCAATCAAATGCCATATACATAACTCGGAAGAGCCTACCGGGTCTAACAAACACGACTCTAAATTAACGGTTACCAGACCAGGAAATTGATGACACAAACCTTGACTATTGATTATTTCTTTAGTACATTCAATTACTCTTGTATGAAGAAACAAACACCCACCAAGATCAATAGGATATACGATAGTTGCTCCAAACGCTCCAGCAAATCCTATGGCCTGTTTAGCGACGAATATTTATCTATGATATTCCTTGACGCTGACCTCCTTGGACAAAGTTGTACGTTGATTGTAAAAGTCCATTCAAAAAAGAAGTTTTAGTTGCCACAGCTTTCGTCTCCGATTCTTCATGTGGGGGGCGCCAACGGGGATCGAGTAACTGTGCAAAGTCAACTAAGGCAAGTCGCCTGTCGCTATTTCCCCTCCCAGCAAAGTGGAAAATAATGGAAGCTTCCATGGGTGTGAAGAGCGAGTAGCGCGACCTTGCGGCGGCGTGATTGAGGAAGTCAGATTGATCTATCCGGCCATCCTTGGACTTTGCAGTCGCTTCGCGTAAAATGCTGGTATTGAATATCATACGCTATCGTCCTTTTTTCATAAAAATCATACACGTACCGTTCAACCATGTCCATTTCTGATGTAAATTTCAACGTTAGTACATTCTGGAAGGATGCATTGATAAGGCTTACCTCGAACGACATTATGGAATGCTACTACTTCGGAATAAGAAATACGCCCTCCAGGAGTGATTGTGCATAATGTAGGCAAGCGCTCGACTACTGTATCCGATAATTTATGCCCCGCAAGCTCCTGATGAGGTATATAGCCGTTTGTCATGCCACCAATAGTAATGAATTGACGTACGAGAATGATTTGCTTAAATTGATCTGGTTTAATGAAACCATCTTGGTCCGAGTCTAAATATTTGAAAGCTTGACGGAGGCGTTCGCCCTGGAGCTCTTTCATAAGTTGCGTGAACTCATTGTCTACGAACGAACAAACGTTAGTAAGAAAAAAAGTAAATCAAAAGAATCACCTACACCCAAGGACGTGTGTTCCATTCTTCTTCCCAAGATATAGTTTAACCCAATCACTACGTGTCATCATGTAACTCAAAACACGCTCTCACGGTAAGGCGGCCGACCTACCAGTCAAAGTCAAAAGGAATGGAAGACGACGCCACATTGGCTGTGAACACTTTTTTGAACCCATCAAAGGTGATTGTCCCAGTGTTATCCCTTTTTATGAGCGGGAATGTTGTCAGATTGGTCACAATACATCTTTTTCTTTACGGCTCACACGTCAAAATATTGAAATGCGATCCAATAATCAGCGTCTGGGCGTTTTAGAAGTGTCTCAAAGATAGTGAAATCTTCCCATGAGACAAGGCCCCGTTTCGAAGTGTCAGCAACGCGGAACAACATCGCAAATTGTGCACGACCAATTTTACCGAGGTCGCCCCTCGGTGCGATGGCATTGACGAAGTTCTCGGTGTCAAGGAACCTAACATTGCACCAATCTACTGGTGAGTTACTTGAGAGAACGAGACGACCGCATAACGCACTTTTCACTACCAATTACGACTTTCGCATTGGCATCAAAAACACGCCTCCAGCGCTTGAGCTCGCTCTCGGGGATTGCGACAGCGCTTCGGACACTGTTGAGAGCGGACCCGGTGAGGCTGGCCGAGTTGTCGCAGTGTAAAGACGGTAAAAGAGACATGGTGTAGTCTATAAGATTAGTCTTGTGGGGGGTATAACTAGCCCAGGGTGTGGGTACTTGTGCAGCTCCGCTCGGGACGACTGCAATGGCTTCCTGGGGTCTACTAGCAAGAGTCGTTTTTTTGTTCGGAGAGACCACCGGCTCGGGGATAAATATATGGATTATCTAAGCAACATGTATCGCCGCCATCTAGTCACATCATCTGGCTGTGCATCGGACAGTAATACTATGCTGCAAAAGCTACCTCGCGGGGTAGTCGGAAGCTTATACAGTACATGTCCTTGTTTGGAGCCACCGATCGTACCTTGCGCAACGTGACCTCGCTGTCTAACTTGGCTCCAACCTTGGCTTCGGCTCTCTGGCAAAATAACAGCGCCATCACAACATTTTGCATGATCGGCTGCGCGCCCACATACCTGTACGATATCCGCCTCGGCCTTGTGCGGTTCCAACTCGCGAGTGAAGCAGTAGCAATGCACTAGTGGCATGGTTGCATAAACTCCGTCCAATCGCCCTTCCGTCTCACCTCGCGGAGTTAATAAGCCCCGGAACGCGTCCAGAAATTCCAATGCAGAGTCCGGCAGGTTCATGACGAAATGTGTGATTTTGTTCCGCGGCAACGATGGCGCAGAGGCTTCTGCATTTGAAAGAGAATCACTCGACTTTTGCTCTAGCCGACGTTTTTGGTGCCTCTCCTGCGTCCTACTCAACCTTGGACCTCTATACGCAGGGAATGGGTTTTCCGATACGTCGGTCACGACGTTTCGGATAAAATCACGACCATCTTCGCAACTAGGTCGGACGAGATCAACCACCTGCACAGCCATAAGTACTCGGTGTTTCAGTTTTGCCAGAGACATACATGGTTATTTGCTATATTCTTAGTCAGCCAATGTGCGCTCTCAGGGTTCAAGTCATTTGCAATGACTGCACATCCCTTTTTTGCTGCAGGGATCGCGAAAGGACCAACACCGGCGAACACGTCTGCAACAACATCCTCGGGCTTGAACAGTCGCACAAGACGCTCGTGTTCGGTGTGTAGCCGAGAATTCCAGTATACTTTGGAGAAATCGAACGTAAATCGACAGTCTGATTCGTGCTGTCACGCTATTAAGATTTCTCTCTTATTTGAAGGCAGAAAAAGCTCACATGCTCCACAATGAAATCAGGTTCTCCAGCAAGCACTTCCATCTTAAAAAAGCGAAATAAGCTATCAATGTTGTCTAACTTGTTAACAACGGTCTTGATTCCAGGGTTTTTCTGAAAATTTATTAATCCAAGATACACAGGATAGATCGTGACATACATCCAAGATTATTTGTCCTATTAAATGCTTGTAGGGTAGATACTCTTGATTGAGGTTCATGTGCGCTAATGCTCATTGGTTAGTATTTATGCAAAGGTTGTGCACATAACACGCCCACCAATGTGTCCCGTGATGGAGAAGCCCGTCGGTGAACCCTCGCAGAGATCCTCGGGAAGTACGGAGTTTATGATCTCATCTATGAACAAAAGGGTCGGTCGGACAGTGACATGAGGATGAGCCATTTCTGCATACCTGCGGTCCAGTAGCTATAGTCTAGATCAATTCTGTGTTGCACGATATCAACACGCTGCTCCTGCAGGAACAAACGTGCCTCCGGAGTCAAAGCAGCTAGCTTGTGGGGAAAGGGATCAGTGCTAGTTTGTGTGCTGGCTTGCGCTCGTACCTTCTTCCTTGACTTTCAACAGAATGACTCTATGGTCTTGCTCCCCAGAAGGGTCCCAGATGACAGTTTTGACCTTGGGTAAATCTATAATGTACCTAGGAGCGAAAGACGTTCACAAAAAGACTTTGGTCCTGTACGGATGATGGTCTAGAGGCACACCTTCTAAAGAGCTCGGATTTCAGTATGTTTGTTGTCTTACTGGCTTGGACCCGCACGCCGAGTACCTGGAGCGATGTATGGAATGCACTGCGGTCCAACTCCCTCATCCATCGATGAACCGGCGGAGACGTGTCCAATTCGTACTGCATTGGACGCTTCGTCGAAAAGTTGATAATGATAGACGGCTTGTGACGCGTTCTGAAAAGGGTGTTGAAAGTTTGAGCAATGGCGGACATGAGCGAACGATGTACGTCACAACAACTACTGGCTAACCTCGTAGTACCTTCGAGTTCACCGCCGTCGCTACCACCGATCGACGTCCTGCGTCATGTCGTCGATGTCCACTGCCACCCCACCGACTCGGACATCACCACACAGGCAATGGATGACCTAGCAATCACAATCTGTGCCATGTCTTCACGACCTGCCGACCAGCCTCTTGTACGAGATCTAGCAAAGGCGTATCCCGAGAAGGTAATCCCATGTTTCGGTCAGCAACCGCACGCTATTCTACCTCTCTCGTGTTGAAACTACTCCAGGCTATCATCCCTGGTTCTCACATTGGATATCGATAGAGCCCGCCGTCACGAAGGAAGAGCATTATCGACAACTTTTCTCTCCTTCAGGCGAACGCGACGAGGAGATGTTCGAGAGACTGCTCCTTCGCCTCCCTGATCCAATCCCACTCGCGGACATTCTCGCAGAATTACGAGGAAATCTTTTATCCTTTCCGCACGCAATGTTGGGCGAAGTTGGGCTTGATCGTGCTGCTCGAGTCCCTATCGAATATACCGCCGAGCCGCGGGAGTTGACTCAGTTCATAACCCCCTTCGAACATCAGTTAGCCATTCTCGAGTCACAAATCGATCTCGCCGTCGAGTATCGCAGAAACATCAGCATGCATAGCGTTAAGTCACCTCAAGCCACCCAGGATCTTCTGTGTCGAATGCAGCAGAAACATGGTTCTGAGTGGCAGCGCATCAATATCGACCTCCACAGTTGTGGGCTCAGCGTTGAGACCTGGAGAGCAATAGAGGTACTTGTTATTTTGCATCTCATTCTTAAATGTACGACCTCTCATTGTACGCAGAAGCGCCACTCGAATGTATATATATCTCTATCAACCGCGATCAATGGCCGTTCTCAAAATCATCGGCTGCTCATCAAGGCCTGCTCTCCGAGCCGCATCCTGGTTGAATCTGATTATCACCTCGTTGAAAGGTGCACAGAACGTACTTGGGACATGGTGCTAACGGTTGCTCAGGTAAAGGGATGGTTCATCGAGACGGCGTGGATAGAAGACTTGGAAGAGAATGATTGGGGTGTCGTAAAGCGGCTAAAGCACAATTGGCAGGAATTCCAGAAGGGAAACCCTACCACCACTAGATGCCCTGACACTAGCCACATCATCACGAGTGTGGATATAAATTACCGCAAGGAATAGGCGTTTCACCGAGACATATAGCTTAAGAGTGACAATAAGCACACAGCGATTACAACACCAATGATGATAGCATCTCGTCTTCTGCGGGTCTTGATCAGGCTCAATACGTTATTGATCCCGGGCATTGTACCTGCAAAATGCAGTTAGTAGCGAGAATGGGCAAGGGGAAGGAAATCTTACTAATGACACCAGCCATTCGCGTGCTGATACCTGCCAATGAGCTACCTTGACGAGAGAATTCAGCCCTAGTCTCGTATGCTTGTCTGTGGGAGGAATGAATACGACGTATTATAAAGAAGACAGTCCCACGGCGTACTCGAGAATATCGTCCGTCATTTGATGCGAGCTGTCGATTCGGCCGCGTTCAGCCAATAAGGAGTCTGCAACCGAGGATTTATATGCACTGCAAAGTCTTAAAAGTGGCGTAGCAAGGAAGCGAGGACTACGCACTCAATGTCGTTTCGCACTCCAGTCAGCAAGTTCGCTTGCTCGAGAGCATGTTGTATATTGATCTGGGATGTGCGGATGAGACTAAGACCGAAAAGAAAGCGTAACACGAGACCTTGGTGCGTTGAAATTCTCGTACATAGTCCTGGTAAACCTCGCGGTGTCTCTGAATTGCCCTAGCCACGGATTGGGATAGTGTAGAGTCTGGGTTTGTGGAGAGCGTAGCGAGGGCATCATTAGTTTCCTTGAGCTTGGTCGCGGTGAGCCGCAATAATTACTCGGGGGTGATCGCTGCTCACCTTCTCCAGTAAGTCTTCCACCTCACTTTGGAGATCTTGCCAACGCTCGCGTGAACCGGACGATTCTACATCATCTTGATTCTTGACTATGGCGGATGCAAGCCGTGCATAGGCAGTGAGTTTGGAATCGAAAAGAGACTCGAGTGTTCTGCATTGACGGTGTAAAGAGTCGTACGTCGCCATTCAGTGCGCAGCCAGAGATTGTAGAGTATTAACGTCGGTAAACGCCGACTGCGATGACTTTATGCCAATAAAGTACAAAAATGTAGAACTACTGTCCTGGTAGTACATGACAAGATACTATTGTCCTCCAAAACCACCCGTGCGAGAACTAACGGGCTGAGAACCTGCGCCATTTCTTATCTTTCCTAGCCAACTTCTCTTCTTTAGCTGAGCTTCACCGTGTGCTGAAGGTCCACGTGGACTGTTGGTGACGTCCGTTATAATTTCAGAAGGCATCACACCAGTATTCGTTAGACGTCCTGGCGACGGCAGTCCTGCGACTTTTCGGGAGGAAGCACCACGCACTGGTGTAAACCCAGCTGGGTGTCCATGGGCTCGTCGCAATCGAGGGGTGGGCCCATTCCGCAGATATACATCCATGGAATAATGACCCTCCGCAGGGACACTATCCCGCTCGTCATCATCGGGTGCGGGACGTTTCTTCCCAGCGGACGTCACACACTCAAAAGATTCACTTGTCTTTCCCGGTGTGCGTGAGGGAGGTGGATCAACCATAGATTGAGGCTGCGGTTCTGGAGTCTTGGGCTTCCAAGTTACTGGGGGGACAGAACTCTCCTGAACATGGGGTGAGCTAAGGCGCCTTCTTGTCTGCGGAGCTGCGGGAACGGGGATGGGTGAACTGGGAGTGAATGACGCTCTCTTCGGAGGGGCGGGTTCCACTATAGACTCTTGAGGTTGGCACTTCATCGAGGAAAGCTTTGCTTGCAGAGCCTGTAGTTTGCGTGTCAAGGATTCCACCTTGCTCGTTAATTTTTTGTTTGCTTTCAATGTCCTGTGGATGCTGTGCTCAACCGAAGGCATCTGATAACAAAGAAACCGATAACTCACTCGAGGATTCGGTCGTCGTATTCTTCTATCTCCTGACATTTTGCCCTGAGCAGTTCATCCATCTCCCTGTTCCTCTCCTCGAGGTCGGCGAGAGCGGAACGTAGCTCGGGACCAGACTGGAGGGATGCGATCTCACGGCGGAGAGCCGCGACTGCTTTTTCGTGCTGATTGGTTTGGAGGGTGAGATTGAATTCAGCAGCTTTAGCAGCCTTCTCTGAATCCACGAGGCTCGTTTCCATACGCTGCAAGTCGTCTTTTAACAGCATGCAAACGTCTTCGCTGTGCATACAGTGAGTAGACATGAATTAAATAAAATAATCAAACACACCTTTCCCTGACCCGGTTTTCCAGATACCGGCTGAGCGACGTTGATCGCTGACTTTCAGCCTGGAGACCAGTGATCTGTACTTGTAATAATTGCCGTTCCTCTTGCAGTTCAAGGGTCTCAGCTTCTGTTTGTACCAAACGCTGATGCATATCAGCGATAGTCCGGCGAAGGTCCTTTTCCAGGTCAATATAGCGGGCTTCGTAAGAAGTGAGCTCTTCATGGAGCCTTCCCTCGGCCTGGGCGTGCGCCTCTGATATATCTTGGAGCTGTTGACGCAGCTCGTCTACCTCGTGTTCACGATCTTCGAGGCTGCTGGTGAGAATATCAACCTCATGCCTGTACTTGGCTTCCATAGCCGCTAGACTGTGCTGGTGGTCCGCATCCAGAGTATGTATCTGGTTATCGGTTTCAGTAAGTCGACGCTCGAAGTCCTCTTTGGCGGTGGAAAACTCCTGAATAACGCCGTCATGCAGTTGCTCAAGTTCAGCGAAGTTTTGTAACGAGTCCTGCAAGCGGATCTCGACGTTCTCAAGCTCCACTCGCAGGCTGGCGATCTCTTCGGCCTGCCCTGCCTGCGCTCGCGACTCCCCTGTTATTGTAGCGATACGCTCCAAAAGCTCCGCTTCGACCTCCGCATGATGGGATTTTGCTTCTTCGAACGACTGTCTCGCTGTTACCAGCTCTTGTTCCCTTTCCTCCAATGAGTCGCGCAAAAACTTTAGGTCGTGATTGTTCTGTGATGACGTGGCAATGGCTGAGAGTTGCTGGAGTTTGTCTCTCTCCGCAGCGTCTACAAGAGCACTCTTTTGCTCAAGCTCCTCGTTAAGGGTGACTAGTTGAGATTCCAAGGATGAGATATGATTTTGGGATCTCTGGAACCGTCGAACAGAATCCCTATATCCGAGGCGTACCATCGCGAGAGAAATAACAACCTGTTGCATTTCTGCGCGCTTCTCCGAGGATTCTAGTTCAAGTGATCGTGAACGGGAAACCACAGCATCCAACTGTTCCTTGAGACGATCATGATCGCGGGTGAGAGAGTCTAATTCGTGGATAACCCTTGTATTCTCGGCTTCCAAGTCTGCAAGATGTGCATGAGTCTGTTGGTTCTCAGACTTTGAATTCGCTAGCAACAAGGACATTGCAGACAGCTCTGCCTCCTGAGCGTGCTTCACCTGCTGCAGCTGCTGGTGGAGTCCTTCCGCCTCCTCCTCGACCGCCTCCAGCTTCTCGATAGCTTCATCCCTTGTCTTTCTCGCCTCGGCGCAATCTTCTACCATAGCCTCCTTATGGGATGCGAGAAGCTCGAGCTCCAATACCATTTCCGCGATTCGGTCCTCTTGGAGCTTCACATTAGCCTCCAGTCGACGGATGTCGTGCTGATAATCGCCAATTTGGTCCGTGCGCTGTTCAAGGCGAGTTTCGAGCTCTTGTATGCGGCCTTTAAGAGCCTGGATGACATCAGGGGTGGACATATCTGAGAGCTGTTGAGCGTGAAGCCTGTTGTAACGATTTTGAGTGTCTGACAGTTCACTTTGGGCACGGGCGAGATCATCTTGTAGGTTCGTGATCTGAAGGGCAAGGGAGTTGCGCTCAGACTCGATGTCCTGGCAGTTCTTGTTCAGGGTAGTAATGCTCTGCTCGATCGAAAGCAAGCTTTGGTGGGCCTCTTCCCGAGCAGCTTCGGAAGTTTCGGCATGTTCCACTGCAGCAAGAAGTCGCCCTTCTACATCGGTCAATTGAAGACGCAAGCAGTTGTTTTCGTCTGTTGACTCCGAGAGCTTCTTAATTGCTACCTCAACTTTCTGAAGGAGGTCGTCACGTTCGTGTGCGTTCATGGCCAGTAATTGTTTTTGGTCATCGATAACCGCAAGTGCATCGTTTAATTTGGAATTAGATGAAGCGAGATCAGCAGAGGTAGTAGATAGGCAATCCTCTGAGTGACCTAGACGGGCTTGTAGATTGGCGATTACCATAGAGAAGGCGGCCGCGCACGAAATCAACTGCTTTATTCTCTGATTTTTGCGAGTGAGGGCCGAGGGTTTATTTGTTGCCATATCGTGCGTGCCCTCCGTCAGCTGTCTTGTCAGAGACGCAATACGGGATTGAAAACCCTCCGTGGTGATGTGATATTCAACCTCCGAGAATTCAAGCGCGCGCTTGAGCCCATCACGCTCGTCTCGCAATCGATCGATTGCTTGTAATAGGGTTTGGATGTGATCTGCTACGGCAGAGACGTCGGTAAACCCTGGTATGCCGCTAAGTGTTTGTGATTGAACTGAAGGCTGTCCCACATCGAGTTTGGCCACAAGATCGCTATGTTGAATTTCACTTAGAAGTGCCAAAGACGACGGGAGCCGAAGACTTACGCATGCTCAGCCTGCAACTTTTTGATCTGACACTCGCGTGCTGCCAACAATTCACGAGTCGCATCGATCTCACGCCGAGAGACCTCGTACTGTTTGAACACCTCTTCCTTTTCATGAAGCAATCGATTTTGAAGATCTTCACCGCGGTGTACCTTTTCGCACTCTGCTTTCAACTGGCTTTGCAGTTTCTGAATCCTGGCCTGACTCGTCCGGTCAACTTGGCTCTGTGCAACCAGCTTCTCCAATGCCGCGATCTTTGCAGCGTCCTCATCGATCCTCTTCAGTAGCTCTTGTTCTCTTTCACCAGCGTCCTCCGCCTCTCTCTGCGATTCGAGTTCTTCTTCCTTCTTCTCCAAGGCCGATAAGAGCTCCAAAATGCGTTTCTCACTAGCCTTTTCCATCGAGATACGCGCATTCTCCGCTTTGACTAAATCATTTTGAGTCTGAACGAGTTTCTGTTCCAACGCTCGGAGATTTATGTCTCGGGCGTGCAACTGGGCTTTAGTGTCGTTTAATTCTTGTTCGACAGCTGGGAGGCGGAAATTTGAGACCGATGAAGAGCGAGGCCTGCCATTCTTGCGGGTCACGTTCGAGACGCTCTTTGCTTCATGAGTCTGCACGATGCGTTCCAACTCGCGTACACGAGATTCGAGAGCA